>JAJPUD010000199.1:726869-746305 GCA_023553655.1 Myrmecobius fasciatus | reverse complement strand
GTTTGCTTACATTGTGTTTCCTTTATCTGATATATCGTTTGTGTAGATAAGATTTTTCTTGCACACCAATGATAAGTTTGGAAATATGTATACATATATTCGATTTGCCAATATTTTAACATAATTAACATGTAGTGGATATCCTGCCATCTAGGGGAGGGGTGGGGAGTTGGGGGGAAAATTTGTAACGGAAAGCTATGTAAGGGTTATTGTTGAAGAATTACCCACACATATGTTATGCAAATAAAATAAAAATTTAAAATTAAAAAAAAAAAAAAGTAGAATTTCTGCTCTGTTCTCATCTGGGAGAGTTTTGGGAGTTTTTTTTTTCCTAAGTCCCACATAGATTGTTAGAAGTTCCTTGTGTTCCATTTCTCTTCCAGAAATACAATTTAAATAAACAAGGCCACTATGCCAAACTTGGAATAAGGAAGATTTGAGTTCAAATGCTGCCTCAGTTATTTACTAATCATGTGTACATGAGAAAGTCACTTAACTGCTATCTGCCATTGTTTTCCATTTATAAAATGGGAGTAAAATAGCATCTACCTGACAGAGTTGTTGTAAGAATCAAATGAGATAATATTTTAAAATGCTTTGCAAATCTTAAAGCATCATATAAATGCTAGCAATGATGATGATAAGAAGAAGGAAGAGGAGGAGGAGGAGGAGGAAGAGAGGAGGAGGAGGAGGAGGAGGAAGAGAGGAGGAGGAGGAGGAAGAGAGGAGGAGGAGGAGGAAGAGGAGGAGAAGGAGGAGGAGGAGAAGAAGGAGGAAAAGGGGTCTCACCTGCTTCAAGTCTCTTTTCTTTCACTCTTGGTTCATGAGAGTCAGTAAGATTTAGTAAATTTTGAATTCAGAAGAGCCAGGTTCAGATCTCAGCTCAGGTCTACTGTAGTGATACTAACACCATCATTCTCATAGTTCAGATCCAATATTGGAGCAAAATGAGGTAGGAACATGCCTGGTCATCAGGGATACTATAAAAATCATGCTGATACATGAAATCTTCAGAAATCTTTCTCCCCATGACTATGATTTTCTATGCCAGGAAGCTACATTGGGAAAGCCAGGGCCAATCAACTCCAGAGGACAGTTTTATCTCCTCTTAGGGAAAGCTATTTCATAGGAAAGTTCTGCAGACCTTAAAGCACTTTATAAATGTCAGCATTTATGATTACATAGATATCACCTGTGTGACTGCATCTTCCTAAGACTTGTTTCATCATCTCTAAAAACTAAATTAGAAGACCTTTAAAGTTCCTTTCAGCACTCAATTTATGATCCCATAGAAAATACAAGTAAAAATCTAGTATATAAATTGTTGTTTTTCCTTACATTTTTTATCAAACTGATTGCTTCATGGCACAGACAGTATAAAGTCATTAATCCCTTAAGTCATTAAATCAATCTAAAACCATTTACTAAGTGCCGGTTATCTTCCAAGCTCTGGGGACAGGAAAGACATAGGATTTAGGTTTGTGATTTCATTGGTACAATGAGGATACTACCTCTCTACCAGCACAACTTTTTTTTTTTTTTTGAGATTATGTAGTCTGACCCCATCATTTTATGGATGAAGAACCTGAAGAAGGAAACTAGCATTAATTAAGTCCTTACCATGTGCCAGGTATTGTACTAAGTACTTTACAAACATTATCTCATTTGATCCTTACAACTACTCCAGGACATTTATTCTATTATTATCTTGATTTTTTGATTGAGGAAACTTGAGACAAACACCTGCCCCAAATCATGCAACTAGCATACCTCTGAGCCTGAATTTGAACTCGTCTTGCTGACCACTACCTCACTCTTTTGATTCACTGAGGGTTAAATTGGAATATACTCAAGATCATACTCAAGATCAAACAAGTAGAGAGAAGCCAAACAAAACAATGGAAAATTACCTGGATTTAGAGTCAAGAAAATTGGGCACTAATGAGATGAGTGACGTTTGTCACAACCTCAAGTGGTTTCCATTTAAAATATTCCCTTTTCTAAGACTCAGGGAAAGGAAACCATTTCTCTATATTTTGGTCTTCCTTTATAAAAAAAATCATTCACTTTTAGAAAGTAAATACATTACTTTTGTTGTGTTTGCTTTGCTTTTTTTTTTCTTCTGCCCCTCTCTTCATTCACCATCCTCCTGTATTCCTATTACCTTTTTTTTAAAGTTTATCACCTATAAATCTTCATTTTCCCTCACCTCAATTTCCTGACTTCATCTGATACAATTTCACCTCTACCACAGCTGTCTCCCTTCAATATCCTTGTTTTCCAACCTTTCATTTCTTTCTCATTATTTATTTTCAATTACTTTCATCCCCACATATATAGAATGGCATTTTCCCATTCACAATTCCCTCTTCATTTTTATATCAATGCCTGATTTCATTTTCTGAAAGAAATCCCTATTGTCCTTTATATCGAATCCCTCCCTATAATGAGAACTAACAATGTGCATTATATAACATTCAAATCATTTGTCTTGTGTAATGATCAAACCCTTATTCTTATAAAATGTTAACTTTTATAAAAGCATTTATTCCTACTCTCTATATATTAGAGTTTGTAGCTAGGTTTCATTTTCTTCTGCTTTGTTTTTGTTGCTTCATTTAACTTTTCTCTAAAACTGTTGCTCTAATAACCACATTTTTTAAAAATTAGTTTAATAGTATTTTATCTTTTTCAATAAAAAGTAGACAATTTTCAACATTCATTATTTAAAATTTATTTAATATTTTATTTTTCCTCAGTTACATGGAAAAAATAATTTTTGACATTTGTTTTTAAAACTTTGAATTCCAAATTCTTTCCCTTTTTGGCCCTTCCCATGGAGAAATCAAATAATTCGATATGTTATGCGTGTGTTGTCATGCAAAACATTTTCATATTAGTCATGTGAAAGAAAAGACAAAAAGATATAAAAAAATAAAGTAAAAAAGGTATTTTCTAATCTCTATTCAGATCCATTAGTTCTTTCTTTAGGGATAGATAGCATTTTTCATTATAAGTCCCTCAGAGGTAGAGAACTACGTTCAGGGAAAAGCAGATAGGACAGTTTGGTTGGGACAAAGTATTTGTTAGTAGGATTGATATTTGTCCTAAATGTCTAACTGGGCTATATGCTCAGAACTACCATTTAAATAGTGATTGTATATGTGTATAGATAGAGATATTTGTGTGTGTTCATACAAATGTATGTGTATGATGTGTATACACAAATTTGTATATACACATGTATATATAAAATATAAATACTTATGTAAACATTTACATTAACTTCATATATACATTTGTGTGAATAATTAATATATCTATGTGTATATATAGTTGATTGAGAAGGGAGACCATTACTGCTCCTAATGTTTTAAAAGTAACCCTTTATTTTAGCATTTATCTTCTTAAACACAAGTTCAATTTTCTTTTTATTGTTGTTTGCTTGCATTTTATTTTTTTCTCATTTTTTCCTTTTTTATCTGATTTTTTTCTTGTGCAGCAAGATATCTATATAAATATGTATACATATATTGGATTTGACATGTATTTTAACATGTTTAACATATATTGGATTACTTGCCCTCTAGGGGAGGAAGTGAGGGGAAGGAGAGGAAAAATTGGAATACAAGGCTATCTAAGGGTCAATGTTGAAAAATTATCCATACATATGTTTTGAAAATACAAAGCTCTGATAAAAAAAAAAATAAGCACAAGCTCATATGCTTTCATGGTACTTCCCAATTTGTGAGTAGACTCCCTTCTTTAACAAAAGCATTTATTTGTTTAAAGGATACAACAGTAGATACATAAACCATTGCCTTTCAAGATCAGGGACCCACTTGCCCACGAGAAAACCCAGAGGCCAGGAGTCAGCAAGAGTAGGCACAGACTTACAACATAGTGGTAGGGATGTATATGTTGAACCAGTCCAGGATATAGGTTCCTCGGCCGTTCATCTGTGTTAACTCTTTGTAGGACAAAGTCTTTCAGGTGGGACAGGTTAATCTGGACTGGGTTAAGCATGATAGCTGGTGGTTCTAATTGCTCCTCACTATGTGATACTGGGTGAGGCAGATCACTTGGTAATTGTACCAGCTTGTGATGGTCTAGATTGCTGGTTGAGAGGCAGGTCACTTTTTCCCTTGGTAGTAGCTATTAGATGAGATCAGGCAGGCTGGTTCTGCCCCTGAGTTATGCTAGAGTCCCTCTCTTGGTCTTCTGGACTCACACTTTGATGAGCAACTCTGAATTTTTCCACCTTTGGCCTGTTTCTGAATTCTACAACCTGTTCTGTTTCCCCATACTACCAAAATCATTTTAGAGAGTAGGGAAAAAAAAACTACCCATATAATATCCTACAAAATATTTTTCCCTGATAGAAATGAAAGAATTGTTTCATTTAATACAATGTGCAGTGAAACAGATAAAATTGACAGCTTTAACTCTTTCTTTTGACTGAGCAAAGTAGGACATATTGCTTACCAATTCTGATAGAGGTGCATAGAATCTATTTCTCCTAGAAAGTTCTTTTAAATTTGAACAGCTCTGAAAGAAAGGGAGGAAATCAATCAACCTTTTGAGATGCTGCCAAACAAAGACATATCCACACCAAAAAGACCAAAAAAAGTAATTGTTTTTCAAAAATGGTTTCAATCAATTACAATGAAAAGAAAATTTATAAAGGGGCAGGCAGAGAAAAAAATTAACTGAAAAATCAATTTACTTTTCTTTTTCATGATGCATCTGTAGCCACCTCTTTATATGGATACTATTCTATGGAGTTGCTTTCTTTTTTTAATTTTTACTCTTGGCCCCGCCAATGAAAACCCGGTTTTATCATTGGATTCTTCATGTAGTCAACAAGCTCTGTAGCTTTAACATTAAACAGCCCAATTTCTTCAGGGGGCAAATTAAAGGTAGATTTATGACTATATAAAAATAATCAGGAGAAAGAAGAAGGAGGAAGAAGTTGGGTCAGTCATGTGGTTAGAGCCACAAGGTTTTGTTCATGTCTTTTATTGATCGTGTCAAGAGAAAAGACAGTGAAGAAGACCTTCAGAATATTGGATGGATTTTCTGTAGTGAACTTTTGTGATATGCACCAGAGACATTAATGGAAAGGATTTCTCCACCTCAATGAATAAGTGGATCCTTCATGTGCATAATACTACTTTTTAGTTTTGGAACAAGGCCAGACATTATATTAGGAGATGTCAAAAAAGAAGAGTAATTGTTAGGCTGTGAGGGAACTATTTCCACACTTCTCCTTTAGTATATGTTAATCTAAATGTTATTCCTCTCTAGGCCTTATAAAGTATATATTCCTAGAGGGAGAAGAGCACACTGAATTAATCAGTTGGACTGTAGCCATCCATTTTCCATTTGCATCACCTCCCTCTGTCTCTTTTCACAATTCCCAGTCATGAGCTGACTCACTAAAGGTGTGGGTGATTTCATGGGAGATTCTGACCTAGAGAATTTTTTCATGTAAACATGGAATGATCTGCCAGCTATAGGATTGCCAAATTATACATTCTCTCAATCTTATATTTATCAAACAAAAGATTTGCTAACAAAAATAAAATGTGAACTTTATTATTTCTACAGTGAAATTCCTACATTGAAAATATGTAAATTAAATGCTTTGAAATGTGTCTTCTTCAGGAGTTCAACTTTACATAAACTATCTAATAAACTATAATTCATATCTTGGGTGGTCAAATGGGATCACAAAGAGTGAGACGAAACTAAAAACAACTGTTCAACAATACACATATATACATAGCCAGTGCATATAATTGGTAGATATGGCACTTTTTAAAAAGTGTACCTCATTCTTATGCAAACCTTCTTCCCTCCACTAAACTAAGAATTGAGAATTATGTAACTGTTATTTAAAAAATGTTGAACTTAATACCAGATAAAATAGAGCAGAAAAAAAAGGTTTGTTTATAAATAGACCTGTAAATCTATTCTGTACTACTTACATCTCTTTATATACATATATATGCAACATATATATATATATATATATAATATGTGTATTTTTTTCACAAGACAAAAGAAAAAATCACCTACATAAACAAAAATATAGCAGCTCTTCTGTAGATATTAAAGAACTGGAAACTAAGGAAATGATCAATTGAGGAATAAACAAATTGTGTATGAACATAATTGTACACAATGAACATAATGTTCAATTATTATGCCACAAGAAATGATGAAAGACATACTTTAAGAGGAACCTGGGAAGATGGCTTTAAAAAAATAAATTATTCAAGGTGTTTGTTTTATCCAATGGGACAAATGACAATCTATCCCTGCCTGCTCTTCCTTTATGGTTCTTGTCTACTTCCTCCCATTATTTGCCAGAAAGCGTCCACCCAACCTTTTTTGTTTTTTCTTGACATTATGAGAATACCAGTGGAGTACACTGGATATTACTCTTTTGCTACTTGAGCACCCTATCTTCTTTTATAATTCTATATTTTTGATAACATTCTTTGATAAGTATCTTATTCAGGCTTTACAATGGCCTTCATCATTGTTCCACATTTATTTTGTGCTTTGGCTTGTTTCATTCTCATCATTCCTTCAAGACTATAATGCTTCATAAGATGTAGCTATACAAATGTTGTGACTATCCTTTTATCCCACAGACCTAGCACATGATTGATACTTAAAAAAATGTTTGTTGAATTGCTTCATATGCATGATACATATGCCTTCTTAGACTGTAAATTCTTTGAAGGCAGAAACTAGGTCTTTATTCATCTTTATAATCTTTGAATATCTTAGCATAATTTCTGGCACTTGGTAATTTATAAATATTAAGTAAATAAATGATTTCTGGATCTTAAAATCAAATACTTTTTAAATAGAGTGTTTAAAATAAGACTGAAAATGAATGTCATTTGGGCAATAGGAAAGAAAATATTTTCAAAAGAAAGCAAAATTACAATGAAAAAATTAAAGGTCTCATTTAAAACAACTGATTCAGAGAAGATTTAGAAAGACTTGTATCAGAATTTATATAGAGTACTAAAAATTAATGATATTAAGCTTTGTTCTTAGCACTCTCCAATGATCATATGGAGATAATCTGATGGCCTATTCTATCATAATCAATGTTCTTACATAACTATTAACTGAGGGAGAATATTGATCTAAAAGAAGATACAAAAGTAGAGATTCCTGAAGAAGTAGAACCAATTGAGGAAAGAACCACCCAAATGAGAGAGGATACTGGTAGGAGATAGAGGAATCTTGAAAAGGGATATGGTGCTGAATACAAAACAACATCATGATTTTGCCAAGTCCAGATCTTTTGAGAAGAATTCTAATATAATACTAATACTTGATGAGAAATTGCAACATCTTACAGGATAAAGCTTTGACCAGCTGCATAATAACAATTAAAAATATTCACTTGGAAAATGTACTTACTTGGATGTTTTTCATTACCCAACAGGAAGAATTTGTCCCATTAATTTATAACCACAAACTCTGAAAATGATTGCCCTGAAAATTGTAGACAAAGAGCAATTTACACATACATCTCTCATTCTCCATTCCATTAAAGAACATTCCCCTTCAGTGTTACACTAATGATCTTCATTTATCCTTTAGTTTTGTTTTCAGTCTTGATTCTGTCTCAGCCAAATGGCAAAAAATCATCCATCTGAAGCAACCTTTTGTGCTGTATCCTAGATGGTCAAGTGAAAAAGGAAAAGGAATTCCAGGTGGCATATTTTTCTGATTGCCACAAAATTCAGTGCATGACTAAACTCAGGTTGAGAGACAAGGATATTTTTTGAACCTGTTGTCACATGGTATCAGATGACAATATTTCTAGGGGGGACTATTCTCATTCTTGGTTTGGGGGATGTGTTTATTATGTGTCCAAGTTATTCCAAGGGTTCTCAATGTTGTCAAAGAATTGTCAAAAATGTAATTAGTATATCAAGAGATATAAGTTTACATAAACATACAATTTTATAACTGCATATAAATATATGTATTGTGTGTGTTTCTATGTTAGCTTGATGTAGTAAAAATGCTGGATTGTAATCAGAGGATTTGTGTAATCTTAATCAAGTTGTTTTTCTCTGGGCCTCATTGGCTCATCTTAAAATGAGAAGTGTGAAATAGAATATTTTCTATCTGTAATGTCATTAAGAGATATACATAACCAGGAAAAGTTGTTGAGAAGTGATGTAGCCAGCATGAAGGATAAGAAATTGATAAAGTTGTTGTTGGCATCCATTCAATATCAAGGGAACTTGAGAAAAGCCATTGGCATTTTGATGAAGAATTTGGGGACATAATAGCCAGCTAAGTATTACTCTGGATAAGTAACTAGAAATAGATTGAATCTTTATTATTGCAAAGAATGACCACATTAATGAGATCATAGATATATAGAAGTATTAACTTGTGACCTTACATATACATAAACAAATCCAAGCTATTCATTATTATTAACAGGGATTTAGGAAATCCCTTTGACAACTGTTTGTTTTAAACCTAATGACCCTAAACTCTTAAAATCTTTAAGTTCTAATAGCTTACCAACAATATGATTTCATGACTGATATCATATAAATGAGAAATGACTTATTTAGGTGTAAAAGAGAAAGAGACGAGATGAAATAGGGAAAAAGAGAAAGAGACAAGAGATAAAGAATAAAGTATTACAGGTTCGCTATGTTTGGGAATTACAAATGAAGAGATTCAAGCCATTGCTCCTTTATTCAATATATTCAGGAACATGAGACTGTATTACAAAAGCATGATAATCACAATCTAGAATACAATGAAAATTCAAATATTCCAATACCCATGGATACCCTCAGAACTCAATAAACATGCCATTCAAGTAATGGGTTTACAATAAGAATCCTTGAATTTAGAGGGAGGGCACATGGATTCAAAACCTGACTATTACTCCTAGACATCAATACTTTTGTTGGTCACAATTTCTTCATTTTTAAAATGGGGTTAGATTAAATGACCTCAATGCTCCTCTAAATCCATGATTTTATAATTACTTATTGAGACCAAAGAAACTGCTGCCATTCCTATAATCAAAGGGACTGTTTCAAAAACACAACAATGCAGCCTTTGGCACAAGACTTTCTTCATTGGTGGAGGATGATTAATCACTGCTCTTCATCTGACCATGGATCAGCACTTGGAAAGAAAAGATCTTGGTCTTCTAGGAACCAGCTTTGAGAGAGAAGACACACAGTTCCAGATTCTCTTTATTTCAAAGGTATAACAAAAATAAGACCTGGGGTATATAATCTTCTATAGCCCCTATAGAGAGCTATTAGGGAGGGAAGGGAGAATTAGATTCACAAATGAATTCAGTTTCTAAATAGCATCAGACCAACCAAGTTCCAAGCTCAAAACTCTCCAGCCCACATTTCTCTTTGCTTCCCAGCATTTTCCACTTTCAGGATTTTCCTGTTGAACTGGCAACATCTTGTCCAATATCTTAGATCCAAAGTCACCCATTGTAATCCAAATTCTCATATCAAAACCTCAAAACCAGATTGTCAGGGCCTCTGGACCTAAGAAGAGGGCAAGGAGGTCTCTTTCCCTACCTGCCTTAACACATAATATCCATGCTGTAGGTGACTGAAACCTTTGCCAATGTACACTACTGGAGAGAGAAACAAAGACAAAAACACAGAGGCAGAGAGACACTGTGCCCCTGTCAGTAGATTTAAATACAAAAGCAGTTCTGGAACTGTGGACAGTGGAAAGGGGTTATTCTTATCTTTGTGGTAGGAGATTGTAGAGTGTCTTTTCCCCAAATCATGGGAGTACAAGATAGTCTTCAAACTGTTGACAATCCCTGTCATCTCTAATGTTGTTATCTCCATCTTAGGTGATATATATATATATATATGTCCCCAAGTCCTGTTACAACTGTGTTGTAGTTCTTCATATGGAAAATACTGTAAATGATGTTTGGATATGCTTTTCTGATGGGAGTGATGAGAAAATAATCATCTGACCTTTATGAGGTAACATTGACACTATAATGCACAATCCTACCCCCTCTTTTATATTAGCAAAGTTTAAATCTTTAAAGCAGTTTCTTAAACTAGGACAGAACTTTTTGAAATCATTTTTATAACTGTATTTCAATATAATTGATTTTTTATATTATTAAAAACTAAATCAAATAGAAGCTCAGCCATTATGCCAACTACATGAGTGCAAAAAACAACCAAAAATTATTTTTTTTTCCTAAGGAAGAGGTGGATATCCTATTTATTTTATATGAACAGAGAAAATACAACTCATTTTTTAACATATTCTGACTTGTTTTCATGGTATAATCAGCATTTTATTATTCTATATAATATTCTAGGAAGTTGAGACCATAGTAATAGATATATCTCAAGGTGGGTTTTTTTCATTTTTAAAAAGCATATTTATTTAAAATTTTTAATTCAAAATTCTATTCCTTTCTACTTATCTCCCCTCTTTCCTCCCTGAGATGGTAAACAATCAGATAGAGGATATACATGTGTAATTATGTAAAGTATTTCCATATTAGTCATTCTGTACAAAAAACTCAAAAGGGGAAAAATGAAAATGAAAAACAGAATATTTCAATCTGTATTCAATCATTATCATATCTGTAAAGACTGATATTATGCATTAATTCTTTGGGATTATCTTGGATAATTGCATTTCTTAAAATAATAGCTTTTTATTTTCAAAATATATACAAAGATAGTTTTCAACATTCACCCTTGCAAAACTGTGTGTTCAAAATTTTTTTCCTGTCCTTCTCCCCACCACCTCCCCTTGACAGCAAATAATCTAATATATGTTAAACATGTACAATTCTTCTATACATATTTTCACATTTATTGTGCTACACAAGAAAAATCAGATCAAAAAGGAAAAAATAAGAAAACAAAAAGCAAGCAAACAACAAGAGATGAAAATACTATCTTGTGATCCACATTCAGTTCCAACTGAATTCTTCTTGGATCCAGATGGCTCTCTCCATCACAAATCTACTGGAAATGACCTGAATCACCACTTTGTTGAAAAGAGTACATGCATCAGAATTGTAGATCATTATATTGCTGAGAATAGCTAAGCCATTCCCAGTTCTAAATTGTACAATATTAATACTACTGTGTATAATGGTCTCCTGGTTCTGTTCTTTTCACAATGCATCGGGTCATATAAATCTTTCTGGATTTTTCTGAAATCATCATGTTTGTTATTTCATAAAGCAAAATAATATTCCATTACAAAGATATACCACATAGTGTTGAGCCATTCCCCAATTGATGGGCATATTTTTGATTTCCAAATCTTAACCACCACAGAAAAGAGCTCCCATAAATATTTTTGAACAAATAAATTCTTTTCCCTTTTTTTAATCCCCAAAGTTTTAAAATATATTGTAAATATTTTCATAGGGGAATATGCAGGGGGGGTGATTTAATATATTTTGTTTATGTAATGGCTAAAATAGAAAAGTAGATCAATCATTTGTTATAATAGCAATTATATATAGCTATTATATATAGCATCTGAATAGTATAAAATGAAAAAGACCTACCTATCCCTATTGATAAAAATCAGTGATGTAATTATGCAGATTTGTGATTTTCAGAGTGTTTTTAGAATTATTATTTGTAGGGTGTTTTCCTATAATGGAAATTTGTTCAATTAATTTAAACTGGGCTAGAGAAAAATTAAGATAGATTGAATACCTTATTCTCTGACCTTAAATTTTACTCTAGGATGGTCTTTTAGGTAAAAAAATTCACACTTGATATAAACTGATTTCAAGAAGTGATAAGCTGAGTCCCTATCTCCAAATATTAGCCCTATCTCACCATTGTGACCTGTCTACCATTTTAGAATTAATTGGCTGTAGTTTTGTTTTAGAGTCCTTTATCAAAATCCATCTACCCACATCTCTTCAGCCCTTCATAGTTAATGGCTTGGTAAAATGACTTTCTTGGAGGAAGGTGTTCATACTTTTTATAGAGGGATATCTTTATCATTATTGTATGTAAAGGTCCTTGATTACCATAGATTAGATTAATATATACATATATGTAGCACAGAAACAGAACTAAGCCCAAAGAATATGGTATTGTCTTTCTCTTTCCTGGTTGCATTACCAAACCAAGTTGCATAAAAATACCAAGCATAAAATCATGCTTTTTTTCCTCTCCGATTCATCTCCATGGTAAACTAAAAGGGTTGTGCAGTTAACTAGAAGTAGTTACTCAATCAGAAATTGTTAGAACATGGACTTTTAGAGTGAAGCCTCTGATCAATACAGGGCTCCCAATGATTGAAAAAAAAATATATATATATATATTAAATAGACTAGTCTGAAGACATTCATTAGCTGTAGTTGATCTGGTTCTTTGTGCCAAATAGTTTTGCCTCTGGCAAGTAATTTCCTTCTAGACAGGAAATGTCCAACCTAGGAAGGTTCAGAGAAAACTACAGATTTTTCACATAGGAGGACATGTCATTGATGTTTTGCTTTATTTTCTTCTTATGATTGCTAGGTATATTAGAATCCTTAACATTTTAAAAGAGCTATACAAACTAAAACAAAGATATATCTTTCCTCATACTATTGTGGGGGAGATTCAGCACCCCAATTGAAGGCTCCATCTGATACCAGAAGTTAAAAGAAAAGAGAAGTTCTATTATGGAATAATACACAGCAGATATTACTCACCATGCTCCAAGCATCCTTCAGAGGCTATGTGTTTCAAAAAGACCAATATATAATCAATAGAAGGACCTCACCAGATGACTTTTATGACTTTTTAGTGCCAAGAGGTATAAGTTGTCCCTTCAAGCATATTATCTGATCACATATTTCCTATGTTTGTTCCTTTTGATAACTAGGGTTTACACATGTCTCCTACATGTATGCTTTGTTATATTTATTTCCCCCATGTGAGTATTCACTCTTTCCACTGAAGGTCCATATAAGAAAACACGAACCTAATTTATGGGTACAAATATTTTCATCCCAATTTTCTTACTATGCTTTTTATTTCATTAAAAGTCTTTGCTTTAATTAAATATCTTCTGAGGAATAAATATAAATAAACATACCAGCAACAGCTTGTGAGTTATGTTTGTGAGTAGATGTAACACTATAATACTCCGTGAACCTGGATAGACTTATCTGGGAGACCCACTGTACAAACTGAGAGTCACTTTTTTATCTGCAGAAAATAAGAAACTAAGCCCTAGAGAGTTATAATGACTTGTTGAAGATCATAAATTCCTTTAATACAAAGCTAGAACTAGAATACAAATCTCTCAACTCTCCTGTTCTGTATTGTAACATAGTATACTTCTCCTACAATTGCTAAATATTTTCCTTCTGGATTAGTCATTAGTGGATATTTAGTCTTTAGTCAAAATACACACGCACACACACACACACACACACACACACACACACACCCCTCTTTTAAGTGTGTTGCAAAATTCTCATATATTGCCAATAAATGCTTTTTATGGGTCACTTAGCAAAATTCACACAGAATATTTACTCTTCCCCTTTCCCTCACACACAAATCTGAAAATAGGGATCAAGACAATTTATGTTGAATAATTAATATGTGTCATTGCACATTTGCATCAACACATAGTGGCTAGGGGCAAGGGAAATAGCACCCAGGAGTTAGCTAGTGGCAAAGACACATCATTGTTTATCACTACTGGGAGATAATGAAGTATTTCCCAGTTTCGATTTCGTGCTTATGAAAGAATTATGCCTTTAGCCTTTCTTCATCTGATTACATGACCATTAAAGTTTTTGTAGCTGGTAGTTGGTAAAATTTCAGACACTACCACCACCACCACAAAATTGAAAAGAAAAAAGGCAAAAAAAAATACAGATAAGGCTCATCATCATTCTTAATTCATTTTTTAATTAATTTTCATTTTTAATAGAATACCTGGGACCATAATAGTCAATAAGTCAATGATTATTAATTGCTGACTGGCTAGGCCCTGGGCTAAGCACTGAAGATACAAAGAATGGGCAAAATAAGGTCTCTGTTCTCCAGGAGTTTGCATTCTAAAGGGGGAGGGAATATGTAAACTATTCTGTACATATAAGGTATACACATTGAAAATGGAAGATAATCTCAGAGGATAAAGGGAAAAGGCCTCCTGCAGAAATATTTGGGCTGGCTGAAAGGAAGCCAGGAAAGCTTGAATTGAAGGTGAGAAAGGAAAGCAATGTAGATGAATTCAAATGTCAGTGCAAATGGAGAGTCAAGAGAAAGTGGAGTGGTGTGTGCATACACTATCAAATAGACTGGTGAAACTTGATTATAAAATGCATGAAGGGGAATGTGCCAGAAGGCTAGTACCAGGTGTAAAAAGCTTAAAAAGCCAAACAGAAGATTTTATAATTGATTCCGGAAGTAATGGGAAACCTCTGGAATATATTGAGTCAAAATTCATAATATAGTTTCATAATAGTTCACAGAGGAAAATAAAAATTAAAAAATACTCTTGGTAAAAGGTACTCAATTCATTTCTATATAACATGGGTATTTCTAATTGCTTAATAAGCTTATTGATGATCCATAGAGTATTCTTCTCAGATATTTATTATCCTCAACCTCTGCAATTTCTATTTTTCCTCTACTTTAATCACTCCAAAGGTTATAGCCTTGGACGCACTTGAATTGTGTGATTTTGCCCCCAAGATCTTGAACTCTGGAATTTCCCTCCAACACATTTCCCTGTCCTTACAAATCTGCCTGTCTTACTTCTTCTAAACTTCTCCTTTGGAAAAGATAATGATGAGTGTTGAAAGGAATGTGGGAAAATTGGGACACTGATACATTGTTGGTGGAACTGTGAACAGATCCAACCATTCTGGAGAGCAATTTGCAACTATGCTCAAAAAGTTATCAAGCTGTGCATACCCTTTGACCCAGCAGTGTTTCTATTGGGCCTATATCCCAAAGAGATCTTAAAGGAGGGAAAGGGACCCACATGTGCAAAAATGTTTGTGGCAGCCCTTTTTGTAGTGGCCAGAAACTGGAAACTGAATGGATGCCCATCAATTGGAGAATGGCTGAATAAATTATGATATATGAATGTTATGGAATACTATTGTTCTGTAAGAAACAACTAGCAGGATGATTTCAGAGAGGCCTGGAGATACTTACATGAACTTGAACAAAACCAGGAGATCATTATACACGGCAACAACAATACTATACAGTGATCAATTCTGATGGACATGGCTCTCTTCCACCATGAGATGTTTCAAACCAGTTCCAATTGTTCAGTGATGAAGAAAGACATATATACCCAGAAAAAGGCCTGTGGGATCTGAGTGTGGACCACAACATAGCATTTTCATGCTTTCTGTTGATGTTTGCTTGCATTTTGTTTTCCTTCTCAAGTTTTATTTTCTTTCTAGATCTGATTTTTCTTATGCAGCAAGATAACTGTATAAATATGTATACATATATTGAATTTGTCATATATTTTAACATAGTTAACATGTATTAGACTACCTGCCATCTAGGGGAGGGGATGGGGGGAAGGAGGAAAAAATTTGAAACAAAGTTTTGCAAGGATTAGTGTGGAAAAATCAGCCATGAATATGTTTTGCAAATAAAAAGCTTTAATAAAAAAAAACTAAATAAATATTTTAAAAAACAGATTGTTAACAAATAAAGGAAATAATATAATGAGAAAAAATGAAATAAACAACTTTTTTGACCTCATTATGAACACCAGTCCTTTGATTACTACTCTCTACCATTCTGGATTGTTTATCTGTTTTTTCTTCCTATTCCTTTCTTCACATTCTTGACCTTTATAAAGTCAATTATTCAATAAGGCACCATTCATTCTTCTTGAATCCCTTGTCTCTTTTCCTCCCCTTCCTTTCCTACTAATCTCCTTCTTAGGGTAAACCCTAATTGATGTCTTCTTTATGATTTCCAAGCTTTTTCCATTGCTATGGATATCATGAAATTATGCTGAGTCTCCTATGAGTTACGCAGTTTTATCTCACTTGTGCCCTCTCCACAGTATCCTTCTATCTCTGCTGGAATGACTTTCTTATATGCCTCAGTGTAGCTATTCTAAATCATCTTTTTTCCCCACTAGTGCATTTCTGGGGAAGGAATAGGCAAACCACTCCAGTATCTTGGCCAAGAAAACCCCAAATTGGGTCACAAAGAGTCTGACACAAAGGAAATGACTGAACAACAATGGAGAAAGGGTGATGAGGGAATTTACAAAAGATTACTTCACTCTTTCAGTAAAGTGGGAGATAAAATCATATGTTAAAAAGGAAGAAGTAGAGGCAGAAATGCACCATTCTCCATGATTGAAGTAGAGGGAAAATAGAAATTGTAGAAGTTGATGATGATGAAAATTTGAGCAACATGTTCTATAGTTCATCAATAAACTTATTAAACAATTAGAAATACCTATATTATACAGCAATGAATTGAGTGCCTATTACCACTAGTATTTTTTAATTTCCTCGGTGGTACTATATAACTCTGGTCAAATTGCTTACCTTCTTTTAGTATTTTTATTTTCTTCTGTAAATTCTTTTCTCCAGCTACATTCTTCTACATAAAAACAAAACAAAAAATACCTTTCCTTGATTTTGTTGATATTGCTACATTATCTATGGATACCCTTTAGTAAAATATAGTTTCCTTCCTTATCTCTTTTAATTAGATCTTTGCTTTTATTTGATCTGAGATCAGGACTGCTACCCCTGCTTTTTTTTGTTGTTGTTGTTCACCTGAAGCATAGTAGATTCATTTCCTTGATTTTGTTACACCATCAAATTATACTTTGCCCTCTAGAGTTAATTTTCTAGAAAACATCCTCCATTAACTTCCACATCAAATCCCTGGAATCTGACTTCTGAATTCACTACTCTATTGAATTCAGGATCTTTCCTATCTTCCTTGCTCTTTCTTTGTGATCTGAAGTGAATGTCTACTTCCTTCCTTTTTCTCTGAGTTCTATGTCACTGGTGGTCTCTTATTATGCGTCTACTCCTATGACCACTCCTCTATTTCTTTAATTGATTCATCTTCTACCTCCTATTTTTGCATGTATCCACCAAGGTTTTGCCACGGAGGGAGGGAGGTCTTCTATTTCTTGTATTCTCTATTTTGTTAATGTTATCCATGTCTTAGGTTTCAGTCATCAATTTTGTGTTAACTACTCAAAACATACAGCTAGTCCCACATCTCTAGTGAGCTCCAGTCCCTTACTCCAGCTGTCTTTTCAACTTCTCTTAGCAACCCTTCAAACTCAACATATCCCAAAGTGATGGTATCCTAAAAAGGAGTGATCATCTTCATTTCCCAAGTCTACTCTTCCTCCTAACTTCCTACTTCTTTAAATGTCACTATTACTCTATAAGTTAACCAGGTAAAAAATTTGAGTCATATTTGACTCTTCCTTTTCCCTCAAAACCCAAATCATTTGCCAATTCTCACTTTACATTGGTAAGATCTCTCATATATCATTCTACTTTTCCATTCACTTTAACAGTTCCAATACCTATAACTCTTGATTTTACTTAAGTCCCAGCCTACTAAATGGACACTCCGTTTCTGGTTTCTTAAATACTGGTCTTCACAAATATACCAAGAACATTGACTTGGTGTTGCTATATTACTCAAAAATCTATGGCAACTCTTCATTGCTCTTACCACAAAATGACAATTCCTTAATCTAGAGTTAGGGTCATCTTAGTCTAATTCGAGGCTTTCTTTCCAAATTTAGCTTATAACTTCACTTCCTAATTTGCTACTGCCATGAATAATTGCTTATTTGAGTTATAGTAGGAAAGGACCCTAGAGAACACCTAATCCAGAGGTTCTTAACTTGAAGTACACAGATTCCTAAAAGGTCCCTGGATAGATTTCAAAAGGTCTGTTAAATTGGATAATGACAAAATTGCATGTTTATTTTCACTAACTTCTTTTTTTTTTAATTTTTATTTTATTTGCATAACATATGTGTGGGTAATTCTTCAACAATAACCCTTACATAGCTTTCCGTTACAAATTTTTCCCCCCAACTCCCCACCCCTCCCCTAGATGGCAGGATATCCACTACATGTTAATTATGTTAAAATATTGGCAAATCGAATATATGTATACATATTTCCAAACTTATCATTGGTGTGCAAGAAAAATCTTATCTACACGAACGATATATCAGATAAAGGAAACACATTGTAAGCAAACATCAATCAAGGAGTATGAGAATGTTATGTTGTGGTCCACATTTCGCATCCCTCTCTCTGGGTGTATATGGCTTTCTTCAGTGAACAATTGGAGGTGGTTTGAAACATTTCATTGTTGAAGAGAGCCATGTCCATCAGAATTGATCGTCATATAGTACTGTTGTTGCTGTGTATAATGATCTCCTGGTTCTGCTCATTTCACTCAGCATCAGTTCATGTAAGTCTCTCCAGGCCTCTCTGAAATCATCTTGCTGGTCATTTCTTACAGAACAATAATATTCCATAACATTCATATACCATAATTTATTCAGCCATTCTCCAATTGAAGGGCATCTATTCAATTTCCAGTTTCTAGCCACTACAAAAAGGGCCGCCACAAACATTCTTGCACATGTGGGGCCTTTTCCTTCCTTTATGATTTCTTTGGGATATAAGCCCCATAGAAATGCTGCTGGGTAAAAGGGTATGCACAGTTTGATAACTTTTTGAGCATAGCTCCAAATTGTTCTCCAGAATGGCTGTATCCGTTCACAGCTCCACCAACAATGCATCAGTGTCCCAGCCCTCCCACAACCCCTCCAACATTCATCATTAACTTTTCCTGTCATTTTAGCCAATCTGACAGGTGTGAAGTGGTATCTCAGGGTTGTCTTGATTTGCATTTCTCTGATCAATAGTGATTTGGAGCACCTTTTCATATGACTATAAATAGTTTTAATTTCATCCTCTGAAAATTGTCTGTTCATATCCTTTGACCATTTATTGATTGGAGAATGGCTTGAATTTTTATAAATATGAGACAATTCTCTATATATTTTAGAGATGAGACCTTTATCAGAACCCTTAAATGTAAAGATGATTTCCCAATTTATTGCTTCCCTCCTAATCTTGTCTGCATTGATTTTGTTTGTACAAAAACTTTTTAACTTAATATAGTCAAAGTTATCTATCTGGTTTTCAATTAAGAGTTCCAGTTCTTCTTTGGACATAAATTTATTCCATCTCCACAGGTCTGAGAGGTAAACTATATTATGTTCCTCTAACTTGTTTACAAAATCACTCTTTATATCCAGATCATGAACCCATTTAGATCTTATCTTGGTATGTGGTGTTAGATGTGGGTCAAGCCCTAATTTCTTCCACACTA
>JAJPUD010000199.1:687734-726769 GCA_023553655.1 Myrmecobius fasciatus | reverse complement strand
TTTCCAGTTTTCCCAGCAGTTTTTGTCAAATAGTGAATACTTATCCCAAAAGCTGGGGTCTTTGGGTTTATCAAAAACCAAATTGCTATAGTTATTGCCTAGTTTGTCTTGTGATTCTATCCTATTCCACTGATCGACTACTCTATTTCTTAGCCAGTACCAAATGGTTTTGATGACTGCTGCTTTATAATATAGTTTTAGATCTGGTACAGCAAGTCCACCATCTTCAGCCTTTTTTTTTCATTAATCCCCTTGAAATTCTAGACCTTTTGTTTTTCCAAATGAACTTTGCTACTATTTTTTCTAGATCTGTAAGATAATTTCTTGGGAGTTTGATTGGTATGGCACTAAATAAGTAAATTAGTTTGGGTAGTATTGTCATTTTTATTATATTCGCTCGTCCTACCCATGAGCATTTTAAGTTTTTCCAATTGACTAGGTCTGATTTGATTTGTGTGGAAAGTGTTTTGTAATTTAGTTCATATAGTTCCTGACTATCCCTTGGCAGATAAATTCCCAAATATTTTATACTATCAACAGTTATTTTGAATGGAATTTCTTTTTGTATCTCTTGCTGCTGAACTTTATTGGTAATATATAAAAATGCTGATGATTTATGTGGATTTATTTTGTATCCTGCCACTTTGCTAAAGGTGTGAATTGTTTCTAGTAGTTTTTTAGTTGAGTCTCTAGGATTCTCTAAGTATACCATCATGTCATCTGCAAAGAGTGATAATTTGGTTTCTTCACTACCTACTCTGATTCCTTTTATCTCTTTTTCTTCTCTTATTGCTAAAGCTAACGTTTCTAATACAATATTAAATAGTAATGGTGACAGTGGGCAGCCTTGTTTCACTCCTGATCTTATTGGGAATGGTTCTAGTTTGACTCCATTACATATGATGCTTGCTGAAGGTTTTAAGTAGATACTACTTATCATTTTAAGGAAAAGCCCATTTATTCCTATACTCTCCAGTGTTTTTAATAGGAATGGGTTTTGGATTTTATCAAAGGCTTTTTCTGCATCTATGGAGATAATCATATGATTTTTATTAATTTGGTTATTAATATAATTGATTATGCTAATAGTTTTCCTAATATTGAACCAGCCCTGCATTCCTGGTATAAATCCTACTTGGTCATGATGTATTATCCTGGGGATGACTTTCTGTAATCTTGTTGTTAAAATCTTATTTAAAATTTTTACATCAATATTCATTAGGGAAATGGGTCTATAGTTTTCTTTCTCAGTTTTCTCCCTACCTGGTTTAGCTATCAGCACCATATCTGTGTCATAGAAGGAATTTGGTAGTACACCTTCTTTCCCTATTTTTTCGAATAGTTTATATAGTATTGGGATTAATTGTTCCTTGAATGTTTGGTAAAATTCACATGTAAATCCATCTGGTCCTGGAGATTTTTTCTTAGGGAGTTGATTAATAGCTTGTTCTATTTCTTTTTCTGAAATAGGGCTATTTAAATAAATTATTTCCTCTTCTGTTAATCTGGGCAATCTATATTTTTGTAGATACTCCTCCATTTCATTTACATTCTCAAATTTATTGGCATAAAGTTGGGCAAAGAAACTCCTAATTATTACTCTGATTTCCTCTTCATTGGAGGAAAGTTCTCCCTTATCATTTTTGAGACTAATAATTTGATTTTCCTCTTTTCTTTTTCTAATCAAATTAACTAAAGGCTTATCTATTTTGTTGGTTTTTTCATAAAACCAACTCTTACTTTTATTTATTAATTCAATAGTTTTCTTATTTTCAATTTTATTGATCTCCCCTTTAATTTTCAGAATTTCCAATTTGGTATTTAATTGAGGGTTTTTAATTTGGTCTTTTTCTAGCTTTTTTAATTGTAAGCCCAGTTCATTAATCTTCTCCTTCTCTGTTTTACGCAAGTAAGCATCTAGAGATATAAAATTACCCCTTATAACCGCTTTAGCCGAGTCCCACAAATTTTGGTATGTTGTCTCATTGTTGTCATTCTCCTGGATGAAATTTTCGATTGTGTCTATAATTTGCTCTTTCACCCATTCGTTCTTCAGGATTAGATTATTTAATTTCCAAATAACTTGTGGCCTATTTTCTCCTGGCCTTATATTACATGTGAGTTTTATTGCATCATGATCTGAGAAGGATGCATTTACTATTTCTGCTTTTCTGCAATTGATTTTGAGGTTTTTATGCCCTAACACATGATCAATTTTTGTATAAGTTCCATGAACCCCTGAGAAAAAAGTATACTCCCTTCTATCACCATTCAATTTCCTCCAGAGATCTATCATACCTAACTTTTCTAGCCTTTTGTTAACCTCCCTAACTTCTTTCTTATTTATTTTGGAATTTGATTTATCTAATTCTGAGAGAGCAAGGTTGAGATCTCCCACTAGTATAGTATTACTGTCTATTTCTCCTTGCATCTCTCTTAACTTCTCCTCTAGGAATTTGGATGCTATACCACTTGGTGCATATATGTTAAGTATTGATACTGCTTCATTGTCTATGGAACCCTTTAGTAAAATGTAGTTTCCTTCCTTATCTCTTTTAATTAGATCTATTTTTGTTTTTACTTGATCCGAGATAAGGATTGCTACCCCTGCCTTTCTTTGTTCACCTGAAGCATAGAAGATTCTGCTCCAGCCCTTTACCTTCACTCTGTATGTATCTCTATGTTTTAGATGTGTTTCTTGTAAACAACATATTGTAGGATTCTGGCTTTTAATCCAGTCTGCTACCCACTTCCGTTTTATGGGAGAGTTCATCCCGTTCACATTCACAGTTAAAATATCTATATCTGTATTCCCTGCCATCTTATTTACCCAGAGTTATGATTTTCTCTTCCCTTTCCCCTCTCTCCCTTCCCCCCTCCCCAGTACTTTGCTCTTGAAGACCACCTCCCACCAATAATCCTCCTCCCTTTAGAGTCCCTCCCTCCCCTTTATACCTTTCCCCTAATCCTTCTATTAGTTTATCCCTTTCCTTTTCTCCCCTCCCTCCTACCTTCCCACAAGGAGGGTCAGTGCTTTCTTTGAAGCCAAATGTGTCTGATATACTCTCTTAGAGTCCAATCTAATGAGAGTAAGGTTTACACAATACTCATCACCCTCCCTTCTTCCCCTCAATTATATTAGATCTTCTATGTCTCTTTATGAGATTTTGCCTTATTTTACCTCCTATATTTTTACTTTATTTTGCCTCCTTTTCCCCCCTCCCCCCTTTTTCTTTTTCAGTATGGTATCCCTTCTATCTCTAATTTCTTTTCCATTATTATCAAAGAAAAATCAAATTATACTGCCATTCTTTAAAGGATACCTATAGTAGGAATATAGTTCTCAAGAGTTTTCCTTTTTACCTTTTTATGTTTCTCTTGAGTTCTCTATTTGGAGGTCAAATTTTTTGTTCAGATCAGGTCTTTTCATTAGAAATAGGTGAAATTCTCCTGTATCATTGAATGACCATCTTCTTCCCTGGAAGATGATGCTCATTCTAGCTGGATAACTTATTCTTGGCTGTAATCCAAGTTCTTTTGCCTTTCGGAATATCTGGTTCCAGGCCCTTCGATCCTTCAATGTGGAAGCTGACAGATCCTGTGTAATTCTAATGACAGTTCCTCGGTATTTGAACTGTTTCTTTCTAGCTGCTTGCAATATCTTTTCCTTGGTGCGATAGTCCTGAAATTTGGCCACGATATTCCTTGGGGTTTTAATTTTGGGGTCTCTTTCTGGAGGTGATCGGTGAATTCTTTCAATGCCAATTTTGCCTTCTGATTCTAAAACATCAGGGCAATTCTCTTTCATGATTTCCTGGAAGATAGCATCCAGGTTCTTTTTTTCATCGTGGCTTTCAGGGAGTCTGATAATCCTTAAATTGTCTCTCCTGGATCTGTTTTCCAAGTCAGTTGTTTTTTCTAGGAGATATTTCATATTTTCCTCTATTTTTTTCATTTTTTTGTTTTTGTTTAACTGATTCTTGAAGTCTTATTGAGTCATTTACTTCTATTTGTTCAATTTTAATTTTTAGAGTATTATTTCCTTCAGTTATCTTTTTTAGCTCCTTTTGTAGCTGGCCAATTGAATTTCTGGATTCAATGCATTCTTTTTCCATTTTGCCAGTTTTATTTTTCAGTGAATTGTTGTCTTTTTCCAATTCACCAATTTTGTTTTTCAGTGAATTGTTGTCTTTTTCCAATTCACCAATTTTGTTTTTCAGTTCACCATTTTTATTTTCCAGTGAATTGGTGATTTTTTCCAATTCACCAATTTTGTTTTTCAGTGAACTGTTTTCTTTTTCCAATTCACCAGTCCTATTTTCCAGTTTTTGATATTTCTGTTGCCCTGATCTCAATTTATTTCCCCATTCTTCTTCTAGCTCTCTTTTGAGATTCTTAATGCAATCATCCAGGTAAGCCTTCTGAAAGGGAGACCAACTTAAGTCTGCCTTTGTGGCTTCATCTGGGATTGTTTTCATAATGTCAGGATCTGGGGACTGTTCTATTTTTTCTCCGTAAAAGCTTTCTATGGTGAGAGCTCTCTTCTGCTTCTTGCTCATGATTTAAAGTTGGGATATTGGTCAAAAGCCCAGAAAACTGCAACAATTTATATTTGCCCTGGGGCAGTTTGCCGAGTTGACTTCCGGTCTGAGGCTGGTCGGGCTAGATTTGCACCAGGACCACGTTTTCAGCTTTTCTCAATCCACCCCCTTCCAAAGGCAGATCTGCCAAAGCACCTGCCCGCAAGCAGAGCAAAGTGGCCCAGTCGTCTCCCAGGGGCTTCCTGGGTGCCCAAAATCCGCCCCTCTATCGCAGCCCTGACTTCCGCCCCGCTGGAGTCCGATCGCGACCAGAGGCCGATTTCCCCTGAGGCTAACCTTCTCCGGAGTTCTTTCAAGGTAAATCTTTTATAGAAGTGCGTTGTAGTCCAAATGCTTGGCGAGGACCTCACTCAGCAACCAGTTTTAAGGCTTACTTTGTCTGGATTTGAGGGAATGTCGGAGGGAGTTCACAGAGAAAGCTGTCCGCAGTTCGCCATCTTGGCTCCGCCCCCCCTATTTTCACTAACTTCTAACTAAAATTTGCTATTCATTTCATTATTAATTTTTTAAAATAATTAAAAATTTATTCTGAAAAGAAGTCTATAAGCTTCATGAGATAGCCAAAGGGTCTCATGACAAAGAGAAAGGTAGGTAATCTTATTTTACATATAAGGAAATTATGATGTCCAGATTACCCAAGGTCACATAATGGTAGAAACAGTTTTGAGCCTAGATGCCCAACTTTACATCTAGCATTCCACCAAGCCATGTTACTTCTACTTAACCAACGTAACTTCTAACATCATTCGGGAATAATGATGGTGCACCTCCTGTGTACATAATAGGCAAACACTTTGTTAGTCTTTAAATACATATAATGAAGCATGTAATGAATCAAAGTTTAGTTAAGAAAATGTATTTAGAATCTATTTTCCTTTCAGTATTGTGGAAGGTGTTGTATACACACCTATGTTTTTCCTGTTTCTGTGGTGAAATTAAATTCCTTTATTTCTTCTTCTCAGCAAGATCCTCTTTTATCTACTCTACTCCTTATAATGAGAAGAACCGCAGAGTGGTAATCCTCCATGATATAGATAAATTAATTAATAATCTTAGTAACTTAAATGGCTAAGAAGGAAAATCATGATGATTTTCTGTCACACAAACCATATTTATCTATTCCATGAGACCTATATTATAGAGCAATAATCTTTGGCTATCTAATTCATACACATCCCCTTCATCTCAAAGTGGTGAAGTTTCACATCTGAAGATTTTTTTTTAAAGCAACAAAGTATATGCTGTTTCACATGAATGCCAATCTGCTACATACTTGGATCCTCTGGGTGAATGGAAATGAAAGGATTTCCTTTTTTAATGTGAAATTTACCTTCTATATACAACATCATGCTTTTAAAAATATACCCTCATACAGGAATATGTCTTCTTGGTTTTTATTTTAAATCTGTAGTATTTTGACCAATGTAACTATTATTAAATATTAATCTATAATTCAAGCACTACAAGTCAAAACATTCTCCAAATGAATCAACAGGACAGAAATGTTTCCAAGCATAATGATATTGGGAAATAATATTTTCCTGTGCAGTTTGCTTTTGGTCTTGCATTGTTCAAAAAGACATAGCCCTGGCCTCAGTTCCCATCACACTGAGAGCAACTCAGGATTCTCATTCTGTCTCTTGGCTTTTTTCCAATTTGTCTTTTGCTTGTAGGCTATGCCTGGTCAGAGGCACCCTTTTCCCCCTTTCATCAAGGATACTCTAAACATCAAAAATCTGAAGGAGTGTGTTATATAAATATATCACCACAAAAGAAGAATAATGATTTATAAAAAGAAACAACAAATAATAACGTATGTGTGGTCTAAATAGTACTTTCCTCACAACATTGAAAGAGTATGGTTTATGATACTAATTGTAGATACAAATTAAATGTGGCTCAAGCTAATTAAGGAATGATCAATACTTGTGGAGGTCATACGACTTAGAGCTGAGATTTACATACAGATCACATTCTCTAGAATGGTAGCCTGATGTAGTGGGAAGAAAGTTAGATTGGAATATAACTTAAAGCAATTTTTCTTTACCTGGGATCTGTGGAGTGTTACCAAATCCATGAATAAATTTCAAAGAATCTGTGACTCTGAATAGAAAAAAAAAGTGAGCAATTTTATCAAAAATAATACAGCTGGTCTTACAAAACTACATATAACATTAAGTAAACATTATCTCTGAGAAATAGGTCCATAGGTTTCATCAGATTATATGAGGATCCATGACACAAATCAAAATAAGAACCTCTAATTTAGAGCAAAATAGTATATTCTTTCAATGTTATAAACCTAAATACTCATTATGCAAAAATCTGGACTGGCATTGGGAATCACAAGGTAAGTCAACTTCATTGAATCTCGGATTCCTCATCTAAAATAAAATGAAAGTGATAGCGCAGATGACCTGTAATTTCCTTTTATTTGCAATGCTATGATTTAAATAAAGGACAAAAATAACTATTTAATTCACTGGAACTTTTATAGTACCATCCTCATGATTTGTTTTATAGGTAAGGCTGCCTCAAAAACAGAACCTGTTTTTCTCTTGGCTAATGAACCTCCCTTGGATTGAGTCCAAGATATACCAGCCTTATTATAAATTCAGTATAGTGAACAACATTATCTCAAGATAGCATAGTATAAAGACTGTATGCCATGCTGAGAGATAGCAGAAACCCAAGTGAAGAATTCTTTTGGAGAACAGAATGATCCTGTTGATCACCAAAAATAACTAGGGGCATTTATCAAAAAATAAATTTTGGCCATATAAGTAAGACAAATAATCTCAGTGAAAATGTGTTGGTCTTCATCCTAGGATAATATTGAGTTTCTATGGGTAATCGTGTGTTGGCAGGGAAAGGTAGGAAGAGGGCCAGCTATTTTTATATATCTCTGTTCACAATAGAACTAAGTATTTTATCAGATGAAGTAAAATTTTTTTTAAAGTTGATGACATGAAGATTTGTAGCAATATCTGCTTTGTAGTATTATCCATAGAGTATACCATGTGCAGTTGGAAATTTTTCATTTAGTGAGAATTAGAAAATCTGAATTTTTCAGATTAGAAAATGTCATTATTAAAATACATTTATTTCCCTGAACTGAACAAAGGCAAACATGCAACATAACCATCAAACCTTCAATTCATTAAATACTGTCATGGCAATGCATTCTTCTTGATGTCTAACACTGACTTTCATAATAAAAACAAGCCAAGTGAAAATTCTCTGAGAGAAGGGGCTGTTTGATTTTTGCCTTTGCATTATTATTGCCTGGAAAGTAAAGCACCGTAATTATCTCTTCTTATAAAATACTTTTTTATTTCTTAGCCAGTAGTAGGTAGTTTTGATAACTGTTGCCTTATAACATAGTTTAAGATTCTAAGCTTATCTTTTATTTATCATATATACATATATCTATATCTATATATGATTTTCTTGTATATAAATTATACATGTATGCATTGTCTCTCTCATTAGAATGTAAGCTCTGAGGACAGGGACATTTTGCCTTTTCTTTGTAAATGCAGTGTTTAGCACAGTAAATAGTAAGTCTCTAATAAATGCTTACTGGTTGAAGTTCATTTTCAAATACAATTCTCTATTTTTTATTAAAATGTCCATATTTTTTTAAAAAAATACTTGTTTATACAAATGAGCAATAACAGAAAATTGCAAAAATTAGAAATTTAAATAATCCCAGTGTGCGGTGGGAAGAATGACAGAAGAAAACCTCTGTGGATGACTCTGTGACAAATGAGAAACTACAGAAAACCATGAGTGCCCAATATATCAAGAAAACAGATCATAAGAAAGGATAATGGAAAAGCCACCTAATAAGGATATTGGACCCCATAGACCTACAAAATGCTAGCAGAGAGCTAAAACTCAGTAGGAGGAGCCAATGGTTTGGATATTTAGACTGCATGCGAAGCTGTCTCCAATCCTCTGGCCCTATTTTTTGCCATTGAACTCAGATGACTCTGAAGGAGAGAGTGAGAGTGGTGACTTTGCTCATCCTACCTTCATTTAAATCCAATTCACATATCATGCTATCACCTCTCTGATATCATGATTCTCTTCAAAAAAGAAAGACAAACAACATTTAGACAACTGAAATTATGTGTTTGCAAAGGTTATCTCCCATGCTTAGAATGTCCTCCCCCATCCCAACATCATCACCTCCCAACTTATGCTTCTTGGAAACTTTAGTTCCCTTAATGGTACAGCTCAAGGGTGAATTCTTAGAAAAGATATTTCCTAATGTTCCTAGTTATTAGTGTGCCCATAAATTAATGTATTTTGTAGATACTTATCTGTGTATATATTGTTTCCCTTTGATAGAGTGCAAACTCCTTGAGGGTAGGAACTATTTTATTTCTTTCTTTGTATCCTCAGTAACGCACATAGAACCTAGCGCATGGTAGACACTTCAAGAAATCAAGTAATAAATATTTACTAAATGCCTACTATTTGCCAAGCACAGTGAGACAATCTGAGAAAGCAAAGAAAGAACAGAAATGGTACCTTTCTTTATTAAGCTTACAATCTATAGAGTGAGACAACAGGTACATACATTAAAATATACAGAATGCAAAAGCTGACATTGTCAGACCTGTTCTTTAAAATTACTTTGGCAGATGTACAGAAGATGAATTGGAGCAAGGATCCAAAATGGAAGGTGAATTGGAGTAAGGACAGAACTGAAGCAGGGAGACCAATAAGAAGATAACTGGAATAATACAGAATAGAGGTAGGATTATGGCCCAAATTAGAGTATCAGCCAATAAACAAAGAGAATAATAATAATGGAAAAAATAAAGGAAAAATTGAAAGATTTGGCAAATGATCATTTTTAAGGGATTAATTAGAGGGAAGAGTCAAACATTGCTTGTAGGTTATAAACCTGGGTGACTAAATGGTAGCCCCTTTAACAGAAACAGGGAAATTAAGAAAGGTAGATTTTGGGGGGAAATAATGAGTCCTGTTTGATGCATGTTGCATATAAGATGAGACATCTTATATATGAGACATCTTATATATATGAGACATCTAGTTCAAAAGGCATCTGGTGATATGATCTTAGAATACAAGACAGAAATGAGCAATGATTATGTAGATTTGGGAATAATCTATAAAGAGGTAATAATTAAATCCATGAGAGTGGGTAAAACAGTGAGAATGTGTAAAAGAGAAGAGATGAATCCAGGTTTAATTTTTAATTTAATTTTTCTCTCATTTTGAACTTTAATATTAAAAAAACATTTTATATATACAGATACAAAAAGAATTGTATATGAAATTCTGTTTCCATTTTACATTGTTTGTTTTTAAGTATGTAACAAATTTGACACCTTATTTTCAAAACTGTCCTATTTCTCTGTAGCTCTTTTAGAACTTCCTTCTGTTCTCTTTTCTGCCTTAAAAAAATGTTGCACTGGCTATTTGCAAGAGTTGCAAGGAGATGTGTATCACTTTTTTCACACATACACTTAGCCAAGAAAAGGGGGGTCACACCCTTATACCAAGAATAGTCAAGTAAAATCTACAGAGTGGCTAAATCCAAAAATGTATGTCTTTGTACCTTGTGTCCATTACCTATCTCTAGGAAGGTGGGTGACATGCTACATATTAGATCTTTTGAAGACGAGGTTGCCATTGCTTTAATCATTTCGCAAGTCTTTCAAAATTGTTTTTCTTTACAATCTCATTGCTCTTAAATAAACTGTTCTAGTTCCACTCTCTTCACTCTTATCCCCAGGATTTTTCTGAAATTATAACTTTTGTCATTTCTTCTACCACAATTTTATCTTAATATTACATTTGTAGGCTACAATATGTTCTATCACTCTCTACATGACTAATAGATGATCTAAAATACCCCATTAGTTTTTTTTTCCTTTTCCCCCATTTTAAGTTTCCCTTCAAAATCAGGGAATTATTTTTCTTGATATTTTTTCCCAGGATGGGCAAGAGCTACTTCAAACCAATTTTTGAACTAATTGTTAAATTTTTAGTATAAACATATACATCTCAGAAATTGGTCAGTACTATAAATCAGCATTTGATTTACTTTTTATTTACTGCTTACACACTTAAGAAAGTGGTATAAAAACTTTCAATAATTCAGATTAAGCTTAATAGTATGTTATGCATACATTGTTGAGAAAGAGTTATTCATATATTTTAACATGTATAACATATATTGGAATCCTTGCCATATGGGGAGGAGTGGAGGGAAGAAGGGGAAAATTTGGATCACAAGGCTATGCAAGAGTCAATGTTGAAAAATTATCCCTTCGTATGTTTTGAAAATAAAAAGCTTTAATAAAAAATATTAATATTAATATTAATTTAATATTAATTTTATTATATAATATTATATATAATATTATACATATATTATATATAATACAATATTATATAATATTAATTATTAATATTAATTATTAATATTAATTATTAATTTAATTTAAAAAATAAAAAAAGGTGATTATTAAACATTTACTGGCATATCTGTACACTATTCCCTCCCCATTATTATTGTCCTCTTTAACTATTTCTTCCATCTCTACTTATTTCCCCTTTAAGTTTGATGAATTTTTAAACTGCCCTTTATGTATATACAATGATCTTTTGCCTATTTCAGATGAAGTTCATATGATATTCACTTCTTCAAAATCATCTTAATTTTTATATTCTTCTCATGTGCCCTGATTATGAATATTTGAAAAAATTCATCAGCTTTGTTCATCATTTTTAACCTTGTGGATTTCTCACTTTACCTTCTTAACTCTCTCTCCTCTTAAAATCCTTATAATCAAGGATTTTACAACCTTGTGGAACCGATCCAAATCTAGGACTTTTTATATAATTCTCTCAATATTCTTTGAAGACATTGAGATTCTAAAGAGATATTTGTTTCTTTTTCCCCATCCTCCAAAAGGTTAACACAATGCCATCATAAAACTCCTTTCAATTTTTTCAAATAACTTAAACTTTCCAAGTTTCTTTTCACTCCTTGCATTTACATTTTTAAATCTCTGCTTGGTTCTTGATTTCATCAGAAAAGTTTAAAACTCTTCTATTCCATTAAAAATCCATTTTGCCTTGTACAAACTTATTGCATTATATAAACGTATTGTCAAGTTATTTTGGGTTATAAACTTGTATCTTTTGTCTTTGGGGATTTTGTATTCCAAGATCTCTGGTTTTTAGCAGAAGCTACCAGATCTTTTATTATATTGACAAATAGTTATTTTGTACTTGAATTACTTCTTTCTGGATGCTTGCAGCATTTTTTTTTTCTTTCAAGTGGGAGCTTTGGATTTTGTCTGTATCCTTCCTGCAGGTTTCTTTCAGGAGATGATCTTCACTTACCTCTCTGGTTTTAATAGAACTGGTTAGTTTTCATTTATGATTCCTTGAAATCTAATGTGCTTATGTGTAATGTTTTAAAAACTGATACTATTTGTGTTCATCTTTATGTTAGGCTTTATCTAATTCCTATACTTTAGAGGTGCTTTGCCCCAGTAAATATATATGTCAAGTGGGGTGTATGGGTGTTTAGGAAGAACTGATAACTTTGGTGTGAGGGTTGCTAAGCCTCTTTTTTCAGGATTATTTTCCATCTTTGGTGTCCACCTGCCATCTGACTAACCTTTTACTCCAAAAAGCTGCAGTATGCACAGCAACCATACCCCAATAAACTGTTTCAGCATGTGGAATGCAAGGCTAAAGATAACTGAGGGGCTCCAAACCTGTTGGTGAGTCAGGAAGGTGTCTATCCCCAGCATATGAAGATTCCCCTGGTAGAACATGTGAATGTGAACACTATGTTCCAGTAGGCCAGGAAGGTAACTGAAAAAGGTATTATGGAGTGCTCAGAGATTGTTTAGATATTGAAGACACCCAGTTCATGAACTGCATCCCAAGCCAATGCCAGTTGCCTTGACTTTGTCTTGCCACTGAATTGTCATGACTCTGGAAGAGAAAGAGTGAGGCTAAAGAGTTCACACAACTCTGCCTCACTAAAATCCAACTAATATATGGATCAAGACATCACCCGTACTATTTTACCATGTTTAGCCACCTCAAAGACCTACAGTGACTGGCAAATTAAGAAGCAAGTACAGATACACCAGGAGCTGTAGTCATAATCCTACACACAGGCATCTCTGGCTCTGGCCATAAGGTCATCTTATTGGGAGCAAAGTGGGATTTGATAGACCCCTGAGTGTCTGAAGCAGTGATCTTTTAAGGACCACACTGCTTGCCTCTTGCTATAAAGAAGGGGCTAGAAAACATGACCTAAAATTTTTCTGCTTTACCAACTTGGCCTGTGGTTAAAATATGCACACACACACACACACACACACACACACACACACACACACACAAAATTTTGCAAAGATGATTCTACTTACCATCAGTACATAGAATGTGTGCACACTTAGGGGCATGATATCCAGTCGACCTGAAAAAACAAACTCTTCTTGTGAGATAATTCAGGAAGTATTGCATCCAAATAGCAGTCCTGAGTGAAACAAGGCTGGCAAATGAAGGCCAGCTTACTGAAGTCATACCTGGGTAAATTTTTTTCTAGAATGTACCATTAATCTGAAGTAAATTTCATAATCAAAACTAATCTAGTCAAATTATTTTGTTTGCCTACCAAAAGGAAATAAATGACAAGTTCATGACAATGCTATGACCATTTGTAGGAAAGTACCATACATCATCATCATCACTGCATATGCTCACATCATTACTAACCTTGATGAATTCAAAGTAAAATTTTATAAAGAACTGAAGACCCTCATTATCAATATGCTTATAGAAAAATCTTGTAATTATGAGTTACTTTAAAGACAGAGTAGGCACAAACTATCAGACATAGCAGGAAGTTCTTGGAAGGAATGACATTGGAAATAGCAATAGCAATGATCACTTACTACTGAAGATGTGTGCCTAATGACCACTGTCTTCCATTTACCTAAATGCAATAAGGGTGTGGTTGCACCCTTACAGCAAATATTGACATATAATAGACTATGTAAGAAAGACAAACAGGATGTGAGTGACAATAGATATGTGTGGCACAGAATGCTGGACTGATCATAGACTTATCCTCTCCAAGTTAAATATTTGTATGCAATAAAAGCAGTGGTCCCAAGATAAGACAACTACCCAAAGACAATGTCAATAGATTAGAGCACATCTCCATGCATGAACCATTTGTTGCTAACTTGGAGAGAAGCCTGAGCCAAAACATAGGTGACAATAGTGGAGCATAAAAGGAATGGGCAGCTTTCAAAGATTAGTTGTGCAGTTTTTGTTGTACACATTTACTCACCAGGGCAAGAGCACTTGCAAACATCAAAACTGTTTTTTAATAAACAACAAAAATGAGAATTTCACAGGATTTACCAGCAGGATTGTTCATCCATTTCAAAGAAGACAGCATTTAACTCCATCAAAAGTAAAGTGCAAATAATAGCCATCCATAACAAACTTGGCCTTAGAAAGATGCAGGATTATTGGCTCTGTAAGAAGGTAGATACGGGGTAGCTACGTGGCACAGTGGATAGAGCACCAGCCCTGAAATCAGTTAGACCTGAGTTCAAATCTGATCTCAGACACTTAACATTCCCTAGCTGTGTGACCCTGGGCAAGTCACTTAACCACAATTGCCTCAGGAAAAAAAAGAAGGTAGATACAATTCAATTTTATACTGATAGTATTAATTCAAAGAATTTTTATGGTGTCCTGACAGCTATTTATGGGCCAAAGACTTGGTGCATAACAAGTATTCATTGCTGATGGAGTATATTGATTAATGATATGGTCATAATTCTGAAGAAATAGATTGAACATCTCTATAGCATTTTCAACACACCATCATCAACCATTGCTGAAACTATTGATACTGCTTCATATTGAAGTTAAAATTGAATCCCTCTCTAGATGAACTTCCAACTGAACAAAGATTTTGAAAGCCATTAGGCTACTCTCATATGGCAAAGTGCCTGGTATTGATTCTATTCCAACTGAAATTTACAAGGCAAAGAGTTCATCGCTCTTATAATAATTAACTGAAATTTTCTGGGTTATATGGCAAGAGGAGGTTATCCTTCAGGAGTTCAAAGTTGTCTCCATTGCTTATCAATATAAAGGAAACAAAATTCTTTGCCTTATAACAATCATGGGGGGGGGTCTCTCTCATTCATTACTTGAAAGATTCTTGCCAGACTCCTCTTAAGAAGCTGATCCTTTACCTGGAAGATGGTCATCTAACCAAAAAGTGTGACTTCAGAATGTTCCAAGGAATAGTCAGTATAGCCTGACAGCTCCAGGAAAAATGCCAGGAGCAGAACAAACTTCTGTACACAATGTTTATCCATCTGACCAAGGCCTTTGATATTGTCAGTTGGGAGTCAGTTAGATTATGGCAGAATTTGGTTGCCCAGAGAAGTTCATCAGTATTTTATGCCAGCTACATTATGGAATGCTTGCACAGGTTCTGGATTATAGATGATGTTCTTGAGTTTTTTGAGTCACCAATGGACTGAAGCAGGGCTGTGTACTTGCCCCTGTGATTTTTAGCATGATGCTTTCTGCACTATTGTCTGACACTTTCAACAAAGATAAAAATGGCATTGGAGTTAGCTATTTTAGTGATGGTAAATTATTTAACTGGAAAAGGCTACAAACAAGCCAAAACTAAAATGGAAAGAGAGCTGGTGCATGATTTTTTTTTCACAGATGATTGTGCACTCAGTACAGCCTCTAAGGTTGGGATGCAACAGAGAATGGATTGATCTAAGCCTAACCCAACCAAAAAACCAGAGGTTTTTTAACTAATTAGCACCACACCATCCATACACGTAACTATTGGTTACAGTAAGTATAGAAATTTTGATTTCTGTAGATAAATTCAGGGACATAAACATAGATGATGAGGTTGATGCACACATTGCCAAAGCTAACTTAATGTTTGAGAGAATCCAGAGGAAAATGTGGGAAAAAGTATTAGAATATCTGCTGCACTGAAGGTCTACCAGACTACTGTGCTGACCTTGTTGTTATATATTTGTGAAACCTGGACAGTTTACCAGTTCAATGCCAGGAAACTAAATCATTTTTATTTGAATTATATTAGAAAGATTCTGAAGATCACCTGTCAATGTACTGCACACCTTTCTTGAGCTGAATTGCCAAACATTCAAACTCTATTGCACAGACCTCAACTCCAATGGGCTGGCTATATTTATGAATAGCAAATGTAGATTTGCCTAAAAACCTATTTTACAGAGAATTCATACAAGGCAAATGCTGAGAAGTGATACAAGGACACTCTCAAAGTCTCTCTGAAGAACTCAGGAATTGATTCTAAGACATGGGAGACATTAGCATAGAACTGTCCAGCAAGGCATACCCACATCAAAGAAAGAGCTGTGCTCAATGAGCAAAGTAGAACTGAATTATCTCAGAAAAAAATGTGAGATGAACAGAGTTAGAAACATCTCCACCCCAAATATTTACATGGACAATTTGCACCTAATTGGTAAATCCCTCCAAACTCAAACTGGTCTGACCATCTATAGTCAGACACACTGTATCTTGACCCCAACATAGTGAAGTCACTTCAGTCTCCTTCAAGAATAAAGGACAAGAACTGGTATCCCTTAACATCACAACTTTTGGGAGGCTTTTCTCCTCTGTAAAAAGAGAGGATTAAACTAGATGACTTTTAATGCCTCTTTCAGTTCTATTCATGATTTTGTGATCATCTTCCCTTCTGACAGCAGAGAACAAAAGAATAGGTCATTAGGAATTGAGTACATAATGAAAATGTCTTTTTCAAAACAATCAGTATTTGAACAGCTGACATTGCCTAGATGGGCAATTTAAAGTAAATATTTACTTTTCAACTAAGGTATCCTTAATCTAAATTAACCTTGAATATACTAACATCTTAAGCCATACCTGAATTAAAGGTAAAGGCAAGGGTCTGGGGAATGGCTAGCATCATTACACAGACTTACTATATAATTTCCACTGCAAAATAAAAATACTTCTTTCATAATTGCAGCTGACTTGCCTATTTGCTTATCTTGAACAAAGAAGCCATTATAGTGGAAGATAATAAAGCTAGAAATAGATTCTTGCAAGAACAAAATGTCACATACCATTCTTAGTGTCACTGGTTAAGTGTATATTTAATTGAAAATGACAAGCATATACTGAAAATAACTCAGAAATTCTTTCATCAATTATATTTGATAACACTATATGGAAAACTGAAAATCAAAGGTGGGAGAGATTTGTTTCATTTCTAACACTCAGAAGGGGACAAAGAGAGAGAAAAGAATTTTTAAAAAATCTGTTGTAGCCACATTCTCTCTCTTCCTAAGTTTGGAAGTTGACTTGTTTTTAATTTATGTGCTTTGGGCATTTGAAGATTGGGCATGAAAAATAAAACAATCTCTGACACAATGTCTATGTGACCTTGAGGAAATTATGTAACCTCTCAATAACTGAGACAACTCTCTGAGACTAAGTTGCAGAATTACATTGGAAATGAGATTTTCCTCATTGGTAATTTTCTATAACAATGAAAACATGATTGAGAGATGGAAAAAAATAAATTCTCTCCTTTTTTTTACATATACCAATTCTTAAATAAAAGACTGATAAAACTTTTTTGAAGATCTCTAGACAAGTTCAAAATGATTTTATTCCAGAGACTCAAGATATCAGGCTATTTCCATAGCCATTGCCATTGCTATATAGCCTATGAATTCTCATACAGAGTACAATAGGATCTATCAGTTTTTTTATTTACATGTAATAGTTTATTCTCTTAAAAATAATTTTATTTTTTTATTTAGTGACTATATTCTATTTTGTGTTTTGTGGTCAATCAAACATTACCCACATTTGTTCAGAGTTTTTCCATATGAACTTCTAGGAAGTCAGGTAGACCTAATTTTGTAACTTTAGTTATAATTTTATAATTCCTTATTTTATAACTGATTTTTGAAAAGCAAAGTACCAAACTTTATATTTATTCAATTCAACAAAAATATTTTAATTAAGATTTTTTTTTCCAATTACTTAACATTTTTCCTCTCTTCCATCTTTTCCAATATTGGAAAAAAGAAATGAAAGAAAAAGAAAACTCATGTAACAAATAAGCATCTCCAAAGAAATTAAATTCCAATGTTGGTCATATCCGAAAAATGTATATCTCATTTAGTATTTCAGCCCACCAGTCCTCCATCAGAAGTTGGATAGCATCCTTCATCATCCGGTCTCTGAAATTATGATTGATCATTGTAGATCAGAGTTCTTAAGTCTTTCAAAATTATTTTTGTTTTTACAATGTCTATGAGGTAAAGTGCTTAGCATGAAATGTCCTCAATTTTCTGAAGTTCACAGAAATTCTTATTCCTCTTTAAAGGCTTAAACAGTAAACATGTTTGCCATTGCTATTTAGTCAGTATATTGGCCTCTATGCAGTGTCAAAGGACTAAATCAGCTTCACAGTAAAAATACTTCCAACGACACTCATTTAGTGTTTCTTTTGCCACTATTTGCTGGCAAAATCATCCTTTAAAGCATCTATACTAATCCACAATCTCTTTCTTTATCCACATTGACATGGAAATATAAATACAATTTATGAAGCATTCCTTAAGCACAATTCAGATTTGTAGCTCCTGTAATCTTTGCTCTTGGAGAAAGCTATGACTGGTAGATAATGAACTCTTAAGACAGGTACTTCAGAATAGCTAAAGCTGATTGAATTTTCTTACAAATTCTGATGCCAATTTAATGAACTCTGGAGAACAATGCTGACCAGGACAAGATTAAAACTTTGGTGCTGATCAGTAGTGGAATTGATCCAATGAGAGGACGCTGTACTTTTAGCTTGGTGTTTTGTTTTGTTTTGTTTTGATCTTCCCAAACATTAATTGTAGTACCATCTTTTCAGATTGCAATCTCAAAGTCATCCTTGAGTTTTCCTCTCTCTCTTTCCCCACCCCCAACTTTAATTGCCAAGTTATGGTGGATTGTGTGTGTGAGAGAGACAGACAGAGAAGGAGGGAGGGGAGAGAAGCAAAGAAAGAGATACAGAGAAAGAAAACTAGAGAAAGAGACAGACAGAGACATGCAGAGAGATAGAGGAAGGAGACAGGGGAAACAGTCTCACATTCTAATGGAGACATTTATAACTATGTGCAAACAAGATACATAGAAAATAAATTGAAGATAATCAACAGAAGGAAGATACTATTATTAAAAGAGATCAGGAAAGGCTTCTCACAAAAGGTGAGATTTTAGTTGAGATTTGAAAGAAACCAGGAAAGGGGGGGAATGCTAAATGGAGTGCCAAAATTTCAGTCAAGAATTCATCTTCCTGAGTTCATTTCCAGCCTCAGATACTTTATTAGCTCTATGCCCCTGTCACTGTTTGCCTCAATTTCCTCAGTTATAAAATGAGCTGGAGAAGAAAATGGTCAACCACTCCAGTACCTTTGCCAAGAAAACCCCAAATGGGCGCATGGAAGAGTTGAACAACATTGAACTTGACTGAATAAAAGGAAAGCCAGGAAATAAAGAGAAGGGAGAAAATTCCAAGGCTAGTCTGATCTTTCCATTGTAAAAGTGCCATTTCCACTTTATATGGCACATCAGATACTATATTATGAAAGTCCAAATGGAAGTAATTCTACTGCCATTAATGGGGGACAGTTTGTTATAAAACAATTTTTACAGACCTCTTCCACTTCTAATCAACATATATCAGGCATTTAAACATATATTGGATTCATTTGAATCTGTTCAGATAGGAGAAGAGAATAATTAGATAACTTGGGAAATAAATAGAAATTTTTAAAATGTTGCAGCATGATCATATATCTATATAATTAAAGCTTTCTCCTATACTTTGATATTTTGATCATAAATTGATATCTGGGGAAAGTGTATTTGCAAAGCATAAACCTCTACCTCTCTGTCAAATCCTACTTTCCAACTGACTTCCATTAAACCATGGGAAAAAGCTCTGACTTCAAGATATAATGAAAATCACACTTCAAAAACATAGGAGTAATTTCAAGAAGCATTATGCCTTTGGCACTGAATTTAAGCACATAAGCAATTTACTCCCACAGAAGAAAAATTAATCAAATGAACAATTGATCCTTATGATATTTGCATACTCACAAATGAACACTAGTGTAAGCCATCATTAATTTCCATTTTATTGGGTATTCTCATTGACTCAATGTGCCATAAACATGTAATTAGCTAGTGACTAGCCATTGCTCCAGGTGTTCAGCAGAAATCGATAAGCAGAGAAGTGATGAACAGAATTAGTTTTAAGTGGAGGTAGAAGGACTATAAAGGAAGGGAACAGAATTTAGCAATTAGTGGGTATTATATTGTACTTATCAATGGGGTGATTAGTGAATACAAATGGATATTTTCTCTTGAAAATATATCTAATACTAGTCAGAGTACTCAGGTATTAGTCTACCTATATTAAATTTTAGCAGTCATGAGAAAATATGTGACCCTTAAGCAACTGAACATATATGTATAAAATGAACTATAGTTTTCATTAAGTGCCTGAAACTTCATCAAAAGAAAATACCCAGAGGGAAATAGATTTGTACATGATTAAGACTAATTGTCAAAGTACCAAGCCTAGTGTGTTCTATGGGTTATATAACCCAAGATTTCTCTTGTCTTAAAGACCTACATGGAAATATGTATCACATTATAGGGATATAAAGATGGAATAATGAATCTTGTGCCCAGTAAATATACATTAATGTTTACAATGTGGAATATCTACAACATATCCTGAGATCAAAAGAAAATAATCAGACTATTCAGAGTTATGTAATTCACAGCTCAGAATCACAAATTCTTGGCCAGGACAAAGACATCTTCAGGTTAAGAAGGTTATTGATGTGAAGGTAGACTTTTGCCAGCTTTTCTCATTTTCCTCATTTGTAAAAAGAGAGGATCAGATGATTCTGTCTTTTAAATCTAGAAATGTAAAGATGGCTTTCCCAAGTTAATGGAAGTAATAGAGGACAGAGTCAAATTCTAAGATTGCAAACTTCATTACTTTTTCTACTATATCACTTCTATGGTAGCTTTGAGCCATAAACTTTGTCATTCTAAAATAAAAATAGAGCTTTCCCCACCCACTACCCTCAGCATATTACCTTCTTTTGAATAGCAAACATTTTGTCTTAGTATGAGTAGCTGTGTGGAAAATGAAAATATTTTATGAGTACATATATTTCTACTTCTAGTTGCAATAAGACAAACTATATTCTTCCCCTCTCCATTTCAGTAGGATTTTGGCTCATAATAGACAAGATGACTTTTTCTTTCTCCCATCCTCAATCTGATTACTTCCCTTCTTCCTTTTCCTTCTTCCCTATACAAAATCATTATATTATTGGGTGCTAAATGTTGGTTAGTTAGTTGGTTGTTGTCCTTTACACTCAAAGAGGACCAAAATGGCACCATTATATTAGAGTTGAGTTACAATGCATAGTACTTTCTCTGATGAGGGCATACCAGGCTGGGCAATCTTGTATCAGTGTCTCCCATGTCATACAATCAATTCCAAAGTTCTTAAAAAAGACTTTGAGAGTGTCTTTGTATTGTTTTTTCTCACCACCATATAAGTACTATTGTGCCACAGTTTCCCTGTCTCAGTTTCCCTCAATTGCTGTTTCAGTTTCACTTAATTGTTCTGCCCAAAAATAGCAACCCCTTCTTCTGACCATCAGAAATAATTGGGCTCACATTCCAAAGGAGTCATAAAACCTCCATACGGCCAGCCTCGATATACCCCTTATCCTTTGGCTTCAGACTTACTGTTTTCTTTTCCCAGTTTCTGTCTCAAGGCTTCTTACTCCCTATCTGCCAGAACTGAATTTATAGTTTCCTTGGACACCAGATGTGCTCAGCTGTTCCCATGAGTTCTTTGTCTCTCTGGACTATGGAGATTATAAAATTCATGATCCCCACCAATGAGGTACTGAATACTTTGTCTTATTCAGTCAGCTGACATGTCTATCAGTCTAACTCTCTGGGCTGGACTGCGTGCTTTGAGACATGAGTCCCAGCAGTCCGGATCCATAGCTATGGATTCTGAACTCTCAATTAACATCAATAAAGCATTACCTAATTTCCAATGTGTGATACTGCCTCAGTTTCTCCCTGAGCATTAAAGTACTTGCCCTGCATGAGTTTTCCATAAAATAGGTTTTTTTGGTAGTGTGTGTTTGGCATTATCTAGAGTATATGTATAGTAGGATAGCTGAAATATTATCCCAAGGCACCAACAGTATGCAGGAAAAGCCAACATGCTTCCTTCCTTGGCAGTGCAGACATTTTTGACCATGTAACTTAATTTTTCAATAGCCCACATCATGGAGGTTTGGGGTAAGGTAGGTTGAGGAGAAGGTAAGTAGTAAAGGAACAAGATGGCTATGGATAGAGGTGGAAGGTTAATTGTCACAGAGGTAGTAAGTGTCAAGTGATTAGTGGGGATGTTGTAGCATTGTCACTTATTTTTTAACTTGAGCAATATCTGTTTAATCAAAACACTGCTCTTTCTCCATGAAGCAGAAAGTACTTAATCTTTCGAGTTCTTCAGAAGCTGACGTAACTCTCTTTCCCAGGTAACCAAAAAAAAAAAAAAAAAAAAAAAAAAAAAAAAACCAAGTCCCTTCTTCAAAGAATCACTGGATTTCCTGGGTTCCCTCTATGGGTATCATTCCTTGACATTAATAAGGTATGAAGAAGTATAACTTCATCCTCAAACAATATATTCCTTCCACAATGCCAGTATTCTGCATTAATAACTGCTTTCTATACTAAGGAGGAAAGATCTTCCTTATGTCTCTTTAGTTAAGAGAAGATAATAAAACAAAATACATGGGAATTTGTTTCATCTAGATCACTTGAGAATGCCTAAGAATATAGCCACCCAAATGATCTGCCACTGAAAAGCTTTTAAAGAATTTAGGCAGCTGAGGGTATGATTATCTGCACTATCAAATGATCTCTTCACCCTTTTCCCAAGAAGACTTATTCCTACATATTCCCAAGGATTTCTTTTCAGTTTTATGAGTCCTTTGCAAGGGAGGTGACCTAGGGTTGAACTAAATTTCCAGCAGTATCAACATATAATGCCCGCATTTGTCATGGTGATGAACAGATTAGAGCCAACCAGTTAGTATAATGAATTCTTAGTGACCAAATATTTTCCTAGCTCCCATTTTCTTGATCTTTCTACTGCATCTGGCACTACTGACCATTTCCTCTGCCTGGATGCAATGTCCTTTCTAGGTTTTTGTAACACTAGTCTCTCCTGATTCTCCTATCTGACCATTCTTTTATCTCTTTTGATTCATCATTCATATCATGCTTCCTAATTATAGGAGCATCCCAAAATCCTACCCTGGTCCCTCTTCTTTTTCTTCATTTTTATTATCTTCATCAGGTCTCTTAGGTTTAGCATTATAACTAGGTATGTATATGTGTGTGTATAATGCATATATAAAAACACATATGTTGATTGATATTCACAATGTGTCCCAAAAGTCAAAATGGCATTTTAAGCTGTTAACAGATGCTTAATTGTAAGCTGTAAAAGCTAAAATGAAACTAACTTTTGGAAAATGCTACATAAATACATCTATACAATATACATATATAAGAATGTATGTATATATACATATATAAGTATATAAATATATTTGGACTATTTGCTGTATTTAGAATTTAGAAATAAAGAAGACAACAAAAATTTAAGTTCTTATCAAAGTGAAACCTATGTTTCATAGTATACTCTGTACATACATACATATATAAATTCAGAAACAGTTAAGAGTCCAGGAAGAAAATTTCAAAATAAAAAAACTCCTGGGAAAAATAAAGATGCCAAATATAAGCCTAGTTGTAACAAAGAGGGATGGTGGGAGTGGGGGATAAATGCTATTTATAATTCTAAGTAAAAATTATTCCTTGCTTTTCTATTCTTATAACCTAAGTTACCCATGGCCTTGATTAGTCCTTTTGTGGGAAAAATATCCTCTAGCTACCCCCAAAACTTGCATAGGTTGCAGTATTGGGTTTCAATCTCATGCAAAGTAGAAAGGAAAAATTTTAAATCAATGCTTAATATCCCTCTACTTAAGTCAATGCTCAGAAATTCAGGTGAAGCTGTGATTTCATTGATAGATTCCCTCTTATAGATTACAACATAACCATGCTTGCTCATCCTATACAACTTCTACTGTTGTCTTCCCATAAATTCACCATATACTAGAAAAGTCCTTCATTTTGTCCTGATATCAAGAAGATACTAGTGGAACATTTGATACTTTACCAGACATCCCTTGCCCTTGTCATATGAACAGTCTTCATTATCATGATTATTTTTGGCCATATATTTTTGTAAGGCCATCTTCTCTTATTGCTTAATTGTTATATGTTGTAGGCACCTTATACATACCATAGGCCTACTGTCTCTATATAATAATGTTCTCACACACATAAAGTCTCCTTTATATATGTGTGTAGATATTTTTGTATGCATGTATTACATTGTATTTGTGTACACACTTAATATTACTCTGTATGTGGAGAGGAAGAGGAAGAAAGAAAGAGAATAGAAGGAAGGAGAGAGATAGAGAGGGGAAATGGGGGAGACATGAGGAACCAATTTGTCAATGAATGATGAGGATTGGTAGAAATGCCCTTTCTACTTTACATTATCCATTTTCTCATTATTAATAACTTGTTTGAATAAGTTCAAATGTAGATATATTCTTTTCTTGCTTTTTTCCTCTTAGCTTTATAAAAATATATGTTCTCCAAGAAGTCAATGATCATACTATACATAGATAACTTAGAAATTCATCTCAGTGATGAATATTTTCTTGTCTTTTAAAATATCATTATTTTAATTTTATGTTATTTATTGTTCACCTTAGGACCTATTCTTTTCCTGATTAAATTATTTTTTATGCAGAGGTATGCTGCTTCTGTGTAATCTATGGCTTTCACCTCTCTTGTTCACTGATTAATGTTTTACAAAATATTTCTCAGAATTCTCACCTATTCCTTTCTTTTCAAAGAAGTCACAAACCTATCAAATTTAATTTGGAGGATCTCATTGAGTTGTTTTCAGAGAACTATTTTATCTGGGGCAGCTAGATGGTGTAATAGATAGAGGACTGGCCCTGGAGTCAGGAAAACTTGAGTTCAAATTTGGCCTCAGATCCTTAATACTTACTAGCTGGGTGAACCTGGGCAAGTCACTTAACCTCAGATGCCTAACCCATTCCCAAAAAAGAACTCTTTTACCTCTTCATCCTCTGCTAGTGTTTAACATGCAATTATTTTTTTCGTGATCTTTAAGTATATGTTTATCAGGAGCACTATACTATGAGATCATTAAATATCCCAAAGACTGTTGTTTCTTCTTGCCTTTGGGCATACTATAAAAACAACTCTGTTCCTTTAGTTGCTTTATCAGATAACATATGTGAGCCAACCTTTCATTTAACTGCCATCTCCTTCCTTTTTCTGGTTTCCTTCACTGCAAAATTATCAAAGTTGATGCCATTTCATTATTATGTACGCACATCTTTTTTTTTTTTAAATTGCATGTCAGCTCTTGGTATGCTATCATATGGTTGTTTGGACCATCATTTAATAGTTGTAGTATCTTTAGAGATACTTAAATCTTTCCCCTACTTAAGCATAATTGGGGGGGACTTAATTTTCAAAATAATTCTCTTTTTTTGCATCTTTTAAAGGAAGTCAGATTTAAAATCTTAGGGAAAAAGTGAATTGGATAAAAGGTAATTAAGTATGGCCACATAAATTAGATATGATTGAATGGCTCCAAGGATGACAAGCTAATTGTATGTCCACTGTCCAAACAGCTTTAAGAATTTGTTATGGTTTAGTCATTTTGTGTTCAACTTTAAGAAGACATAAAATGACAATAATCACTTGCCTTAACAACTATATAGTGTTCCTTGACTGTAAGGTTTCATCTCAGAATCTTAAGTTTTAAAACATGGATTTGAAATTCAAGTACGTTTAGACAGATGGATGCCACAAGAATTCCTTGTGGAATTCAGGGAACTATTTTCTTTGCTATTAAAGTTAGATAATTAGATTAGGCTAAAACATAAGATTTTATTATGAGAAAATATAATGATCATAGAATAATTTCTTCCAAAGTTATATCTCACAATTATCTCACTTCACCTATGGTTCTCTTTCCATATAGTAAATATAACTTATAGCTCTCCAAATGAAATTTAACCCTCTCAAGCATAGCAATTAAATTTTGAATCCTTTGCAATATTCTTCAGTGAACAAAATAGAATCTAAAATTGAAACTGTATGGAACAGTTAACTTTTCACTATAAAATTAGTTTTTTCAGTGAGTGAGAGTGAGTATTCAGGCAAATTATGATTTATCTGAAATAAACTTAATGCTCTTCTCTCTGATTTTGATATCTCTTAATAGCAATTCCCTTCCTAAATACTTTGTATTTGACAATCTTGAATTTATTATCTTTAAAATTGCTCTCTATATACTTACTTATGTACTTATTTTGTCCCCCATTAGAATGTAACGTCCCTAAGAGGATTGTTTCAGTTTTAATATTATAGTCTTTTTATTATATTATCATTATATGTCTTATTCATTATGGTATTTATTTAGTCTTTATATATTATTTATATTTAGTCTAACACAGTGTCTGGAACATAGAGCTAATCTAACGAATGCTTATTGATTGATCAAGGTTACTAACTTCAAACATCCTAAAAGCAAAGAATTAGAAAAAAAATCAGAAAATCAAATGCAGTTTGTAAACCATCATGATCCATAACAATTCATCTGTGTAAGTTTTTGTGCTTTTCAGAGAATTTTAAATGGGATAATGCACACACACATACATATGCATATGATCTCATCATATTCTCATAAATTTGTTTTTATCATATTTCCATATTTGTAAATTTTTACAACCACTAAATCCAACAAAATTAGCACAGATATTGCATAATAAATATTGAAAGTGAACAGGAACTGTCTTTTCCTTTTATTGTAGCCCTATCATTTAGCACCATGCTTTGCATATATTAAGTACTTAATAAATACTTTATTCATTCAAATCAATGGCACAAACACTACTTATTAAGCAGTAGAACATGAGCTCCTAGCATGCAAACTATTTTGGTTTTTTTTTAATTTCATAGAGTAGATGATTATTAAATATTTTGAATGTTTTAAAATTTTATTTTAGTTTTAATTTATGGAATAAAGCAAGCATTTCTACAATACAGTAGAATGATAAAAAGATGATTATGTGTGATTTAGTTGATTTTATTGAATAATCTCATCTATTATCCTATTTTCATTATTTCTCCTTTCCATCTGTTTCCCCTTCCCATTTGCAATATACTCTTTACTCTTACTGTAACTTATTTACTTTTTACTCTTTTAGATAGGTAAATAAATCATATTTTGATTAATTTATAGAGTAAATTTAACATCTAATCCCTGCTAACATCATACCACGATGATCCAAAATATTACTTATGTCAAAAATCTGATGTAAATATTTCAAAAGAAAAGGCCATGAAATATTCTATCTTAGAAGAAGGTGTGAGCTGGCAAATGTTTTGACAACTAGCTTTTTAAAAATATACACATTGTATACTTTTAAATTTAATCCACATCACTAGCATTTTCTACATTATTTCTTAAATCTGGATAATCCAAAAAATAAACCAAGCCCTGATTTTCATGTTTGTTGAAGTATAATTGTCCACACTGAAAATGTAATAATCAACCAGTTTTCTAGCCAGTTCAAGCACCATGATTCCAGTACAACACTACTTAATGAGAATTTGGTCTGCAAGTCAAGGATGTTGCTTTGGTAAGCCTCTGACTGTTTCTGCAATGTCATTTCAAGTGTCTTGAGACCCATTTTCCTCATATTTAAAATTAGAGGATTGGACCACATGATCTCTAATATCTCCTACAGATTTGCTAGTATATGAATTGCTCTCCAATGAGGACAAAAACTACAATTTGAAAGCAAAAGACATGAACATATTTCATCCAATTGTGGATATTTTCAGAAGCCAGACTGTAAGGAAAAAAATCCTAAAAATTTCTGAAATATGACTCTTAACAGTCAGGAGAATAGACAGAGTAAAAAGAGTATACAGGTTAGCGCAACTTAAAATTGTCATAATGCCCTCACTCTACATGGATAATAGCAGAATAAGAACCCATTCTGGTTCTACAAGAAGGGAAGATACAATTGAAAAAAAAATCAAATACCAGCACCTGCTGGAAATGCTTCAATAGAGATGGTACTAAACATTAAAGCTTGCAAAGCACAAATTTACATGAAATGAATAAAGGTATAAATGCTATCATTATGTAGCAGAATTATATTATTAACAAATTGGAAATAGATCTTACCATTTAGAAACAAAAACTTCACACTTATTTTTGCTAATAGTACTCTCACCTCCAAGTAACATAAAAATGTAGTTATCCAGTGCAGCATAGTCATCAAAAAAGCCTATATGACTAATAATGATAATATAGCTAACATCTATATAGCACTTATAGTTTATGAAGAATGCTATGGACATTATTTCATTTTATTTGCACAACTCTAGGAGCTAGATGTATTTATTAGCCTCATTTTACAGATGAGAAAACCAAACTTTAGAGAGTTTAGTGATTTGTTCAAGATCACAAAGCACTTAATGTCTAAAACAACATTTGAACTTATCTTCTGACTCTAGGTCCAAGAATTTATCAACTGCACAACCAAAATCAAGCAAAATGAGAGATGATATCCAGGAGTGAATCAAATCTGAAGAGAAAAAGTTGGAAAACTTGAAGTCATTTAAAATCTTCACTTTAAAATTTCTATATAATAATGAAATAGAAGCCAAAACCAGCATTGTTTCAAATGACTTTTTAAAAGACATGGGTATAATTTAAACTAAAATTCTCAAAATCCCCTTTTGATTTTGATGATATAAATACAATGAGGATCCTGATGATACTAAAACAATAATTTGTAGAACAACTATGACAAATTAACACATTATTATACAATATTTGACAGAATAAAATCATTTGAAGACCTAAACATTACACTGGGTGGCCATTACAATTGAGAACCATGAAAGGTAAGGCAAAATTAGAAAGGAAAATCATTAAAAACAAGCATCAAACCCTACTATGAAGGAAGGAATTTGAGAGTAATGAAAAATCTTCCAAAGGTATTGCAAAATTATGTAAATATCAAGGTGGTACAGGATTAGAAATGTTGAATGAGGATGATAAAATGCCTGAACTCATTCCTCAGTGATTAGTGTACTCTCACTGGATCATATTCTCCCCAACGCAGTGGAAGAGGTCAATGTGAGGTCAATCTACACTTAACTACAAATATTTTGACAAGACATATTGACCAACAAATATCAAGGAGAAAGCTATGACTGAATATGTTAAGGGATTTCCTGATATCCTGAAACCACAACTGAATGCAGGAAAATGTTGAAAGCAATCAACATCTATACAATATCTGTCAATTTTTTTCTTATTTAAATGTATCATAATGGATTTGTAGAGTATCCTAACAAACCATAAAACATAAGGACTATCTTCCTTAAGACAATATAGAAATAGTAATACTTCCTCACCAAAAAAGAGAAAAAAGATTAACAAATATTCTTATAACATATGATAAACAGATCACAAACCCATAAAAATACTTTTGGAACAAAGAGACATCAGTTCACTAAGCAAAAATAAAGATTGATAATGGACACATAGCCATTGAATTTTTAAAAATGTTACAAAGTGGCTTACTTCTTAGATGAAACCCATAAAACAGCTAGCTTCTGAGATTGGAATCAAAAAGATTCCAATAGGTGACATCTTTATAAGTGACATCTGCAAGAACTGATCAGCAATATGTTGATAAAGAAATATAAGGCTGATTTGTGTGGGTTTGTTTGTGAAAATGGAAGGTCTTAGGCTGGCAATTCAGATCCAGGTAATAAATTACACAAGAGTTATCCCTAAAGAACTTGGATTTAGGGATCAATGTAAATTATGCTTTAAAATTTTGGCAGCTACCAAATATTTAGAAGACATGGTCTCATGGCAAAAATTGTATATCAGAGCTTTAATGGATTGACAAATGACAAAACTCCAAGTTACAAACACAGACCTGAAATTATCCTGGAGAACTCAACCAATAACTTGAATAGGTATTAGATCATTGTCACAAGCTGAACCTTTGATCATAATCATCCAGATATAACATCAACCCACAAAAATTAAGAACAGCATTTTAAATAGATTATTACCATACTAATTTTTTTATAATTTCCAAGCTGTATAGAATGGAAAGCTTTCAAAATATAGATAGCTAGCAAAGATCAAAATCATTTGTGAACACAATGAGGTATAAGGCCTCCCTGTTCTTTTCTGCTACTGGAATTATAACAAAGATACTTTTAATCAGATTATTGAGGGTGATGTTGCATCTTGATATTTGTATTCAACTACAAACAGCAGTTATTCTAACAGTATAACAGTTTATAAAACATAAAATATAAAACAATGGCATGATTTTTCTCAAGTCTGAGCTCCATCAAAAAATAACAATAGCTGCCATTTATATTAAAAGAAATGATCATTTCTCTCTTGTATTAATAACTAAGTATTGAATCAGGACCAAGGATTTTCTTTTTTTCCACTTCTTCATCCAGAAATCAACCAGTGTGGGAAATCTGTCAAAGACTTAGTCAGGATGACTAGTTTCAACCACAGACAGTAAAAGAAATTCTAAGTGTGGATTAACGTGAGGCTTCTTATTCCTTATGTTTTCTCAAAGAGGTTTGGGAAAATGTGGATCATCCCTTTTGTTATAGATGTTATGGAAATTGATAAATCTTTTATAAGACTGGGTAATTCAAGTAACATATCATATCCCAAAACCCTCCATGTAATATAGCTCAGCCTCCCATGGTAATACTCATCCTTTCATTGTTCACAAGTCAAAGTTGATTTGCATACTTAATAATATGTATTCTTCCAAGGGCATATAAACTAAGAGCACACTAGCATGAGGAGTCTTTGGTCTAAGATAGATAGCTAAAAGACAATTATCCTTTAATGGCCTTATTAATAATGTTGGCATTATCAATAAAATGAATGAATTATTCAGAAATTATGTCTCCCAAACTTTTTAAATGTCTCAATATCCTACTCTAAGATACTCAAAATACTTGACATATATGATCTCATTTGAAATCTGATTCCTTATTAAGGTCATTTTATTTTTTTAAAAAAATAAAAGAGCATTTAGTGTGCCTCATTTATTGTTTCTGGACCTTTATCACTTAGAAATGTAAACATTTGAAGCTTCAGGTCTTGACTTTTTTCTGAAAGCCACCACTTTACTGATACTTAGATAGTCTTCAAATGTAAAAATAGCAGCCTCATTCAGGGGACTAGCTTGTTCCTCCAGTAGATCTAATCCTGATCCATTTTCCCCTTGGATGAACATGAAGTATTCCTGAAACTAGAGCTACCTGAACAGCTATGTTAGTCTTTATTTTCATAGTTTGTACTATGTCAGCAGCAAACTGTCACAGACAGAAAGCCACATATAGGATTTTCTATATTAATTTAATTATATTAATTTCTATTTCTATATTAAGAGCATCCATTTTAAAAGAAGACAACGTATAAAAATAGGATACTAATGTTGTCTTAACTCCATAGAATATAGTTATTTCATTTCCTCTTGTAAGAGCTTTAACATAATAATTTGTTCATTCATCTAATACTTATCTACCATGTACATGGAGCATGTTTGGCTCCTAATTTCACTTTATATTTTGCCTTTCCCAAATCTTTATCCAAGTTTGTAGGAAAAAGGGTTTCCTATGGATCTATCTCTAGTTGAAACTCTGAAGAACCCTGAGCAGCTAATGATGAAATTGTTTTTGCATGTTATCTCAGAATATCAATTGTTTTAGGCTCTCTGATATAATCCTTCTTTATGCTAGCTTTTCCATCCGTGCTTTTCAGGGGTTGCATAAGGATAATAAATATACAATATATATATAGGTATACGTGTATACCTATATATACCTATGTATATATACATATATATACATGTATATTTTTTAATATATATATATTAGGGGGGAATAGTATTTAGGGACTTACTACATGGTTGTTTCTGTGTAAAGGCAAAATTTATCCATAAATTTTTTTTTTTTTTTTTTTTTTTTTGCTTTTTGCTGAGGCAATTGGGGTTAAGCGACTTGCCCAGGGTCACACAGCTATCCATAAAATATTTTTAAAGAAAGTAGAAAGAAAAGTCCTGAGGATGTAGATGAGGATAGGGCAGAGGACAGAAGAATCAAGGAAAAAGATGGGTTCACTGCAACCCGTGAAAGGCAGACACTGTGGTGGTTGCAGTCAAGGAGCCTGGGCAGTTTGATAGGGGAAATCAAACACTCAGAGAAATGGTAGCAACTGTATAAGATGTGGTAGAACCCAGAGAAATAAAGCAGTTTAGAGTTTAACCTAAGAGCAATTCCTATATATTTTATATATTCCTTTTTTCATTCTAAACATGAAAACGATACATAAAACCATCCTGGAAGAATTATTTCTAGACTTAAATATATCTTTAATGAGTATAGAGGGCCACAGACAGTGGGGGAACTCTGGGTGAGGCATATGACTGGAGTCCAGAGGGAACCTGCTGACAATGTCTGGTTCAGCTCTCATCTCCCCTTGGGAGTGTCTCAGGCTTCCTGAGAAGTCAGGGGGGCATGACAACCTGTGTTCTGCTTGAGATACTTGCAGTAAAAAGGCATCTACATAATAATAGCAAGGTGCTTAGAGTTAGTACATGTACAGTGTGCTATAGTGATGTAATTGTACTATAGTTAGCACATGGGCAATGTGCTGTACTGCTGTAATTATACTAGGGTATTTAGGGCTGAGAGAATTTGAAATAAATGAACTCCATACTTAACCATCCACATGGGTTCCTGTCTCTTCACCCCTTCTAAGACCAAAGACTAGGGCTGGTACCAAGATCTTCCAGAGAGCTAGTCCAGACCATACAAATGATTAACCCTCTCATTAGTAGATTTTATAACTTGAGATCTGACAACATCCAATCAGTATAATTTTAAAATCTTAGGCTTGTTCAGTGAGATAGTCCTAAAAGTAAAAAAAAAAAAATGCCCAATGCTCTATTTGTCTCTGCTTCCTGACTCTGCTTCCCTCTGTCTTCCCCTCTCATTCTCTCCTTCTAGCTCATAAATATTCTTTTAGATAATTACTGCCATGCAATATGCTGGCTTTGTGTCATCTATAAATTTGATAACCATGCCAAGTATGTCATTATCCACAAATTAAAATATTAATTTACACGAAACCAAGCGATTACCCCTATATATTTGCCATAAGCATATAAGCAATATGGAGAGAGGGCTGGTTTTAGAGTCCCTGAGACTCCTTATTTCAAAGCCTAGGGGTAAATAGTCCTAAATTGTATGCTTCATTGAGGTCTTCTATTTAGGAATTTGAAGAAATATTAATCATGACTAGTATAGAAATATGTTTTGCATCACTCTCTACACACACACACACACACACACGTGCGTGTGTGTGTGTGTGTAATAGGTATTGTATTTCTTGCCTCAGTGGTTAGAAGGGCAGAGAAAACAAGAGGATGTAGAACTGAAAATAAAATAAAATTTTGAAGAAATTTTAATTAAATAAAAAAATTTAAACTAACAATTTTAAAGATTCTCTTGTTCAATTTAGTTCCAAGTGCAGAATAGTGAAAGAATTTCATTCCATGACATCTCTAGTAGTCCAACAGAAATGTTCTGATCTTTTTATCCCCATTTCACAAGCTATTGACAAATTTCCAATTTTGCAATCTTCATATGTATAATTAACATGTATTACAGAGAAGTTCTGCTCAACAAGAGTCTGTTAAAAACAAATCAAGATGTTGAAACATTAAATAGTAAAATCAAGTAGTAAATATTTGTGAGCTTCAGACAAACATGAAGATAGAAGAGAATTAAAGTTTCAAGGTCTTTTAACTGATTTCAAAGGTTCAAAAGTTCAACAACAATGCATTTTCATCATGTTTTGTTTTTCATAAGCAGTGGTCAAAGCTGCTGGAGTCAAGCATAAAATACACAAACTGTATATAGTCTGAATTTTCATCACAAAACACCTGCTAGGGCTTCTATCTTTCTCTCCCTAATCATCATTTTATCACTGTCAGAGTTGTTGTGAGAATAAGATGAGATAATATATCTAATGTACTTTGGAAGTCTTAAAAGCACTCCGTAAATGATAGCTATAATTATTATACATATATACACATATCTTAAAGTATTTATATTGGCAAGCATGGCAACAAAAAATGAAAATAATTCCTAATGCAGGATAGCTGAATAAATTATTGCCTTTGAATGTGTTATCTCAGTTAGCTAGCGACATTTTACATGTTGCTTTCTGGGTATGATTTTAGACTATTGGAAAGAAATTTATTTAGTCCCTGCATGAAGGGAAGTTTACTTTGGAGATGAAATTTTTTTCATATTTTCCTGTTTCTAAAGAAGACAAACTCTTTTGGGCAGGGCAGAGGGGGAAGAGAAACAGAGACAGACTTTGGAAGGTAGACATATAAGGGAATGTATTCCTGATTTCCAGCTTTGCCTGGAGGTTTTCAGAAATTTACCCTTGGATAAGACTAGGATCTCTCTCCTTCTCCTTTCTGTCCCCACTCATTCTACACCATACTTCTTACTCTCAGTTCATTCATTCTGATTTTCTGTTATATTTTAATCTATATAACGAATGTAATTTCTTTAATTTTTTGTTTGCTATTTGGGTGAATGGGTTATTTACTATTTTAAAATCCAGTTAATAAAAACCCACCTTTCTCTCTTTCCTACCTTTCTCCTTAACTGAAAAATAAAATCTTTGTTACAAATTTTTTATAGAGGGTGGATCATTAGTGCAGGACATAAGAGCACTGAGCTTGGAATCAGTAAGACTCACCTTCATGAGTTCAAATTTGGCCTCAGATATGTATTAGTTGTGTGACCCTAGACAAATCACTTCATCTTCTTTGCCTCAATTTCCTATCCATAAAATGAGCTGAAGAAGGAAATGGCAAACTAGCCCAGTATCTATGCCAAAAAAACCCCAAAAATGGTGTCATGGAAAGTCAGACATGATTGGAATAACCCAATAACAACAACAATTATATATAGTCAAGCAAAACATTCCAACTTTGGCCATATACCTCGAAAAGTCTCAGATTAAGTTCTCTGTCAGAAGTCTTTAGAATTATGATTAGTCATCCCCATTGTGTTAATCAAAATTCTTAAGTCTTTGAAAGCTCTTTGTCTTTATATCATTGTTATTGAATAATTATCTCAGTTCTTTCCATTTCACTCTACAAAATCTTTCCTGTATCTCTTCATATAATCCTGTGATTTTTGTTGTTTTTATTATTAATATTTTCAGTTACATAGTTTTCCTAACATTGAATAAATTCTGCATTCCTGGTATAAATCTAGCTTAGTTGTAGTGTATTGTCTATGTAATATATTGCTATAGTTACCTTGGTAATATTTTATTAAAATTTATTTACATTGATATTAATTAAGGACATTAGTCTTAAGTTTTCTTTTTCTGTTTTGACTCTCCTTATTTTATATAATAAGAATGCACTTGTATCATAGAAGGAATTTTCTGGTCCTCTTCTCCTCCCCCTCCTTTTTACAACTTTTTTTGTAATATTGTAACTAATTTTTTCTTTATACATTTCTAGATGATATATGAATATACACAGATGAATATAAATTCATCTAGTCCCAAGGTTGCTGTTGACTATAATGGCCTTAAGTGTGAATAGCATTTGATGGGAAGGAATCAAGCTCATAAATGAAAGCTTAGGGATCTTAATTTCTTACCAGGTTGTACTTTGGATGTGTCTGTCATGTCTTAAAAACCTCTTCATTCTTGAACATCCCTTGAGCCCTGAATTTAAACCTTAGAAGTACCCACTCCCTTCTACTCCTTCCTCTGATTTGATGTCTCTGCCCAGAATCTCCATTAAGGAGAATCACATCTTTATTTCTTATCAGGCTTCACTTGTGACTTCTCTGCCATCTCTCTTCTCCTCCATTATCTTTATCTTCCTCTTTCAGTTTCCTTTTATAATTTGTCTTCACCTATAGAACTGAAGCTCCCTAAGAGTGTACACATACATAATGTACATATGTATGTATGTATTATATATCTATATATATATAATGCTTTATGTATGTATTTCTATATTTGTATGTATGTATTCCTATATTTGTATTCTTAATACTTTGCATAGTACCTGGTACTATCAGAATTTAATAAATGTTTAATGACTGACTAACTACCTCTTCTCTCAAAAACAATGTCAGGGAAAGTAGCTTGAACTTAAAAAAAAAAAAAGAAAAATTATTCTCCTATACCAGCAATATTTTAGGGGAGTACATAGGTATAAAGTTCTAAGTTCTATATTACTTACCTCCCCATAAGAAAACTAAGCAGTCTGCCTTAGTGCCTTTTCAAGCAGGAATCAAAACCTCTCTTTTAGAGGGGTCTATAAGATTCCAGAGATGTCTGTCAATACCTCTTCAGCACTAGGGAGATCATGGACACACATCTTCGTGGGGCAGCACATTTCAACTATATTGGAATAGCATTGTGCTGTAAGAATGACAAATATTGGAAATTCAATGAAACATAGGAAGACTTCATAAAGTGATTCATAATGAAGCAAGCAGGACCATAGGAACAACATACATAATGTCCTCTTGTAAAGTTTTATAGTAGATTAGGCATGATATAAATGACAAAACTAAAGTCAAATTCAGGTAGATTATAATAAATATTTTTAACTCCACTGACCCAATAAGAAAACATTCTCAATAGAGGGTTGGTCTACAGAGGTAAAACTGAATATGCACTGCTAGTTATCATGTAAATTGACTTTGTTTAATTATTTTTCTTTGTTAGGAGCAAGTTTTCAGTGGTATTTGGGGGATGTGGAGAGTGAGGATGGGAGTATTAAGAGAAATCAGAGTACTGGTAAAGACAAAAGGCAACAATAAAGTTTTTGGAGGGTTTCTTTTAAATTTTAAAGTCAATATTCCTGAACTGTTAAAATACATACACACACAGGCAGGCAGTTTACTGTTCAAAAATTATGACCCTATATTCAAACTGTTTCTGAGATATTTAAAATGTTATTTGTTCCTCCTTTTGAAACTAAATAAGGTTGATTCATTCCTTTCCCCCATTCTTCCTGTCCTACTTCACCAACCTCAAATCCAACAGGTCAACAGAAAGGTACCATAATGGCTAGGGATTATTAATCATGGAAGAGTTCTAAGTTACAATGATTGTTTTATTTTTTTTCCAGTCAAGAAACCTCTTTTGTTGTTATTTTGCCCCAAGAATTTCCAACACATTTTTTTAAGTCTGGTCAGAAAATGAATGTAACTCAAGAGTATGGAGATGCTTGGGGCCAACTTGATCACACAATTCTCAATTTACTGTTGGAGGTGAACAGGGAGGGTGAGACTGCTCTCTGAAAATGTCCTGTCAATAGGAGAATATTATATGATTCTAAAGGGAAAATTCAACATATAACACTTTGCCTATTTTCCCTGACTTTGTAGGAAATAATCAAATGAAATACCTGGATTATGCAAAACTAATCATCTAGGCTTCAGTATCATTGGAAACATATGAGAACTATGATTTCCAAAATAGGGTTCTCTTTAATTTTCTCCCACAGTAGCCCACAAAGGTTTAATATGTTAAAATCACTGATCCTGGTTATGAAGGTTGGGTCTCATTGGTCTCTGTGATCATTAGCCTTTGTTAGTTTTGAAGTGGTCCATGCTCTTGATAGACTAAGGCTTTATTCAAGAATATGGAGGAGATATTTCCAGGCTGTGTGACCCTGAAGAAGTCACTTAACCCCAATTGCCTAAGCACAAATAATAATAATAATTTTGAGGAGGTCCCTGAGCCTGCCAAACCCTAGACATAGAGTAACCGTTTTGCTGGTGGTTACAGGTTAAGGGACAGGAACGGATGCAATAACTTTATTATGTTTTGAAAATGAAGACAAGTGAGAATATAAGCTTTTTCTGGTAAGCACTTTACTGAAGAAAACTATTATTTCCCTTCCCATTGAGCCTCTGAATGATCATGGCATTGCAAAACTTTCATAATGCCTGAGAATAAATATGCTCCTTCTCCTCATTGAAGCAGACAAATTATGCTGATGTCTATTGTCTTCCTTTCTTCCCTCCCAACCCAAATTCTATGTGTTTTAAGTTAGGGTTAGGTTTCAATACATAGAATAAAACTAGCATTTCTCTAACACAGAATAATAATAAAAAATAGATGATTGCACAGAAAATTTCAAATCTCCTATGTACAACTTGTTAGTCCCGCCAAAAATACAACAAAATTATCATGTAAATTTCTCTTTTCCTTTTTTCCTTCCCTCGTCTCCCTTTTCCCACTTTGACTTGGCTATGATTAGACATAGTAGATGTATAAGTTTGTGTGTGTGTGTGTGTGTGAAACTATTTTACACATATTTCTATGTATTCCTTCTCTGAATGTAGTTAGCATTTTTCTTCACATGTCCTTTATTTTTAATTTGTGTATTTATATTCATCAAAATGACTTATTTGCTCAAAGTCTTTTTTAAAACAATAGTGATGTTACTGTATACAATGTTCTCCTGGTTCTCACTTTGCTCTTCATCATTTTATGCAAGACTTTCTGAGTGTTCTTAGGAATAAATAATGGGAATGGATTGAGGAAAAAATGGGAATGTCTGCTGACAGCTCAGATGTGAGAATTTCATACCCAAAATAATTATATTCCTTTAATTTCATCCATGCCTATGCTTGTAAGATGGATAAATGAATATAAAATATCAAAAACTTTGTCTTACTGATAGAGCGATACTATTTGCTCGATTAGAATAATACATCCCATAGGATCACCCATAGTAGTTAGTTAGAGATATGCTGACCACTTCTTGGTTAGTAAGTTTAATAAGAGAAGTCCTAATCATCATTCCCAGAAGAGAAAGAAAAAAAGCACTGAGGTCAGTCAGCAAGCTAATCTAGAAGGATCCAAGTGAAGGCAATATGGTAAGCTTCTTTCCACAAACTCTT
>JAJPUD010000199.1:559932-687634 GCA_023553655.1 Myrmecobius fasciatus | reverse complement strand
ATGGGTAAATGCAGAACAAGTCACAGTGAGTGTTTTATCCAACTTAAATCAGCATAGAGAGATAGACAGGGAGAGACTGGAGTGAGCCAGACCCTATTCCCAGTCTCTCCCTGTCTATCTCCCTATGCTGACTTAAGTTGGATAAAACACTCACTGTGACTTGTTCTGCATTTACCCATCAGGATTTGGTCTGATGCATTTTCTAGGTCTGTTTGAAAGAGTTTGTGGAAAGAAGCTTACCATATTGCCTTCACTTGGATCCTCCTAGATTAGATTATCTCTAAGCCTCTACCAATTGCAAAATCTATGCTTTCTTTTTGCTTGGGAATAAAGAGTTTAAAGAATTTCTTTATTTTTCATCACTTTTTTTAAAAGATCCCATAACAGCATTTTCCTGGGACTCTGGTTTCACAAATTAAATTGATCTGATCCTTGCTGCTTTATTATCATATTATTATAAATCTCTGTTATATATTCTTTATGAGGGAAACAGGCATAGAGAAACAGAAGAAAAGGCCCAAGCCAGAATTTGGGGAACCGGTTTCTATCACTTTCAGTGATTTCTAAACATTTTTATTAGAAAGATCATTTAGTCAGACTTCCAATGTGACTGCTAATAAGTTTCTTAACCCCAGTGGACTTCAGTTTTTCTATTTATAAAATGAGAATGTTTTTTTAAAAAAAAACTCAAAGAGGTACTAAAGATGAGAATGATTCTTTGACTGCCAATCATCAAATTTAATCTGGAACATTGTTTTTTGATACTTTGTGGATCTGGGACTCCATCAATGTGGGCACTATCATTAGTAGCAACCATAACATCTCCACCCCTTTGAACAACTTTCATCCAAGCTCTTCCATCACAGGGTTCGTTTAATGTGCAAAGGAGGAAGAGATGTCTGGCTAGAATTCTTTTGACATTTTGTGAATATCAGTGGAGTATATAATTTATCTTTTGCTTCTGCTCCGTGACTAGCTTACAAATAGAATTATTTCTGCCTTCTGAATTAAGTCTAGCTAACAAGAAGATGGTCACTGGCGATGAATTCTTTGGTAATCCATAAAACAGTCTCCTTTATTTTCAAAAGAGATGCTGTTTTTGCTTCTGGTGTTGTTCTAAGGAATAATTTTGATAGCTTGACTACAAGAATAAAGAAAAGTACAGGAAGAGAGATTATATAAATGTGCAATTCAGGAAAAGGAGGATTATTGTGAGTCAGTCTAAGCTTTTTATTAAGGGATAACTTTATCCCAGATAGAAGAAAAATTGGCAATGTTGCAGTGAATTGCTCTTATAAAAATAAATGTTTGACATCTGGATTCAATCTATGCAAAGGAAAACAGTATGTTATACTCAGGAACTGACAAAAGATGGTTTTAAGAGAAATATTCCTAATAGGAAAACTGTCATAATAAAATACAAAATTGTTCTTTAATATGTTTCTATAAAATGTCTGAAATGGAATCTGATTGGGCAAATTCATTGGTTCCAACTGTTTCAATTTAGCAATGCTTCAACATTCATTCCACCTTGTTGCCAGTTTTTGTAGCAATAAATTATATTGAATTGTTATGCTTGTCACCACATGTGTTTCCTCAAATGGTCTTTTTCTGCTATTAGTATTTCTAAATATAGATAGAGACGACATACTTGAAAATATTAATTTCATTCTTGATTTATTGTAGTCTCATCAGCATATTTTATAGGCACACATAGAACTTTTTGGCCTAATATAAAATGCTAGATAAAAATAACATTTTAGTTGAAATACTTCAAATGAAATAATATTTGTTAAAAAATAAATAAATAAAGTGCTGAGCCTAGTATCTGACACATAATAGGTACTATATAAATGTTTCTTTTTTTTTCATTTAGAATTTTTTAATTCCTGGAGACCCTGAGCAGTCATTCATATATATGAATATGTATTTATGAGACAGAGAAAAGGAAAGAGTATGTGTGTGTGTATGCAAAATGCATGTACAACATACATATATACACATGTATACACATATGTGCAGATATAATCCTACTCATTAATAAAGCAAAATATCCCTTTAACTCATAGAATGTTCAAATCAATAATGTGCTTGAACCATTGAAGCTAATTGGTATGTTGGGTTTTGGGTTGTATAAATATTAAGAAGGCTGGTCTTTTAAAGTGTTCTAATATGGTTAATACATATGAGTACAGTATTCTCCTGTCAAGGAAAAACTGTTCTAATTTTTAAAACTATAACAAATAATTCATATGCATTTCTGTCTTTCAAGTATAGTTTAAATATTAAATAACTAGTAAAATGGGTGAAAAGGAAAAGAACATTGAAGCAGTTACACTTATGCCTATGTCTTGGGTTGAAATCCTTTGCTGCCACCTTGTGGGATTTAAGCATCCCATCATAAAGTTTTTAAGGAAATTCTTGGGCTTTACAGAAGATAAGGGAGCAAGCACATTCATTAAACACTGTGTGCTACACACTGTGCTAAATACTTCACAAATATTTCATTTGATCCTCACAATAACTCTGTGAGATAAGTACTATTATATCCCCATTTTGCAGTTGAAGAAACTGAGGCAGTCAGAGATTAAGTGACTTGCCCAGAGTCAAATGATTATTAAGTGTCTCAAGCTAAATTTGAACTCAGGTCTGTGTTCAGGCACTCTTATCTATTGTCTAGGGGGACTTATCTAAAAGAGTAAGTGAAAAAATTCTTTAAGGGAAGGTCCAAGTGACAACTGATTTCATCATCAATACACTAGACCAAATTTAAAGGATAATAAGACTTTAACATGAATGAATACATGAGTTAAAAAATATTTACTAAAGTATTTACTATGCATTTGGCACTATTTTAGCCACTAGGGATATAAATACAAAACACAGTTCCCTTGCTATCCTCAAGGATATAATGGAGGAAATAACAAATATAGGAGTGGTAGTCAAGGAAGGGAATATCTGGAGAATCACAGGGATGGTGATTTAATTCTAAAGGCAGTTAGTTGACATGCCCTTTATATGAATGATGGTATGATCATATTGATTTGATTATTGTTGACTTCTAAGCCCAGAACAAGATGGGAATGATGGTAAGAGGGAGCTGTATAATGTGGAAAGCTGTTTTATTTCAACAACAATTATTGCATGGCTTTCCATAGATTAATCACCAACTGCTAATTTTTCTCCATAAATCACATCACAAGGGCCTGCTCTATGCAAAAATATTATTACCATCCAACGCCTGCAATTTCTTTCTCAAAGCAAAAGTTTCAATTCACATTACAATACAAATGACTTACACATTATCTATTCTAAAAATAGCTTTTAAACAGGTAGTTAAAAGTAACTGTAAGGAGTCGAGTCAATTCCATAAACCTCGAAATCTTTTTCAGTCCCATCCTTGTTTTCACTTATGCAAACATGATTTATAGAAGTGAAACACTGTATCTCTTAAGCTCTTAAACTTTTAAAAATACTTTCACACGTAATATCTCTAATCCAAATTCCAAGGAAACTTCCATAGGAAGAGTAATATTATCTCATTTAACAAATCAATAAATGAACATTTTAAGGAATTTTTTGACAGTATAGTAGGCATTCAAGATACTAATTTGAAAAAGACAGTCTCTACCCTCAAGGAATTTATTTTCTACAAAGGAAAATATATGTTTAAAAACAGATAAAGGATATAAACAAAATAACACTAATAATTGGAGAATAAAGAAGTTACAGTGGTTAGAGCTCTGGGCCTGGAATCAGGATGATCCGAATTTAAATCAGGCCTCACACACTAGCTGTGTGATCCTGAGGAAGTATGTTAAACTCTGATTCTCTCAGTTTCCTCATCTGTAAAATGTACTGAAGGAGGAAACAGAAAACCACTCCAGAATCTTGGCCAAAAAAACAAAACAAAATAAAACAAAACAAAACAAAAAAAAAAACAACTAGATGGGATCATGAAACGTCAGGCATGACTGAAACAACTTAACAAGAAATTAGGGAAATTAGCAGAAATAGGTCAGGACTGCTAGGGTCCCAGGATGGAATTGACTGTACAAATGATTAAAGCTTGGTGGGTCCCAAAGCACAGGAGATTGGGGGAAGAAGGAAGCAGGGAGCCAGGACCTGAGGTACTAGAGTTGATTCATAATAGTTGAGGCAGGGAGACTTGAGGAATTGATGACACATGACATTTAAACTCCCTGACTCTAGGAAAACAGGTTTGGACTGGGTTACTTAAATCAGGGGATTTGAGTGGATGGGAAGATTCTGGAGTCTTTATGGACTATATTTAATCCCACTTTAACCACTGGGTGGCAGCAGGCAAATCCCTTAACCTTAATTTGCCATCTTTTCTCTCATGGCATAATAATTTAGTTGTCCAAAGTTTTGTGTAGAATCAAGAGAGCTAGATTAGAAATTAGGTTTTATCATTTGCTAAGTGTATATATGAGTTTGAGAAGTCAGTTTTCTCAAGTAGAAAATGAAGAAAATACTGAAATCTAAAGAAGTTTTTAGCTCCAGGATTTGGTAAAGAACCAGCAAGGTGAAGTGAGTGGAGATCATGCTAATTTGGGTATCAATTGCGATTATTTAGCCTAGAGATGAGAAGATTTACATAAAGGGGACATTAAAGCAACCTTCAAGTATTACCACAGGGATTTAAAAAAGGGATGAGGTTTGTTTGGAAAGAAGAGAATTAAAAACCATGGATAAAAACAGCAAAGAGGAAGATAAATAAATATCTGAAAATGGAATGGGCTTTTTCTGGGAAGTAATGTTTTCTGTCTTAAAAACAATCAAATTAAAAAACAAAAACAAATAAACAACAAAAAAAACACCTAAGGAGATGGTGGAGTGAGCTTGATAGTAGAGCACTGAACCTGAGAGTCAGGAATCAGGAATCAAATCCAGTTTAAATCAAGTCTTAGACATTTGCAATGTATATAACACTGGGCAGGTCACTTAACCTTTGCCTGTCTCAGTTACATGGGGACAATATTAACACCTATCTTCCAGGGTTATTGAGAGGATAAAACAACAATGATTCTATTTGCAAATATTGAAGCACTAAATAAATATTAGTCATCATCATCATCATAGATGCTGTCTATCATTATTATTAATATATTATAGAATTGATTCTTGCTGTCATCATATTATGATGATGCTTAATAGATACTTGCTGCCTTGTGGTTATTATTATGCTATAGAATATTCTTGCTGCTAATAATTAATATTATCACTAATATTCTTAAGAATAAATTGTTGCTGTTATTATGATGCAAAATAGATGAATGCTGCCTTATTGTTGTTGTGCTGTAGAATTGATTCTTGCTGTTATACTATGGTGAGGATTGTGTAGATTAGATGCTTGCTGCCTTATTATAATATAGAATAGACTATTGCTGCTTTCTGTTATTAATATGCTGTAGAATAGATTCTTGCTGTCATCCTATTATAATGTAAAATAGATGCTTACTGCCTTTTTGTTATTCTGTAGAATAGATTCATTACATCTTGATTATATCAGGTCTATTATGATCATTATTATCCTGGAGATTATTTCTGCTTTCTATTATTATTATTAATATGATATAGACTAGATTCTTGCTATCATCTTGATTTAATCAGATTATTATGTTGTACAATAGATTAATGCTATCCTCTTATTATGTTGATGTAAAATAGACTGCTTACTGCCTTGTTATGCTGTAATATAGTTTCTTGCTACTGGGTAGTGGTGATTATTATTACTTTTATTATTATTATTATTATTATGGAATATATTTTTCCTACCTTCCTGGTTAGTTATGATAATGATGATGATAAGGATGACTACATTCTTGCTATCATCCTGGTTAGATATGATGGTAGTGGTGTTGTGATGATGATGATGATGATGATGATGATGATGATGGTGATTATTATTATGCTGTAGAAGACATTCTTGCTGCCATCCTGGTTAGATTTGATGATGAGATGATGGTGATCATTATTCTGCTGTAAGATACATTCTTGTTACTGTCCTGATTAGAAAATATGATGGTGGTGAACTGCTTAGATAGAACAATGATGATGATGATTGTGGTGGTGGTTGGATTATTATTATGTTGTAGAATGCATTCTTGCTACAATCCTTGATATGTTGTTGATGGTGCTTATTATTATGTTGTAGAATATATTCTTGCTGCCATCCTGGTTAAATATGATGTTGATGATGGTGATTATTATGATGTTATAGAAAACATTCTTGCTCCAGTTCTAGGCAGATATGATGATGGTGGTGGTAATGATGATGATTGCGCTATAGAATACATTCGTGCTGCAATCCTGGTTAGATATGATGGTGGTGGTGGTGATGGTGGTGATTATTACGCTGTAGAATACATTCTTGCTACCGTCCTGATTAGATATGATGATGGTGGTGACAACAATGGCAATGGTGGTGGTGGTGATTATTATTACGATGTAGAATACATTTTTGCAACCGTCCTAGTTAGATGTGATGATGATGGTGGTGGTGATTATTATTACGCTGTAGAATACATTATTGCTACCGTCCTGGTGGACCAGATAATCTCTGAGTCCCCTCCAACTTCAGGGTTCTGCAGAGGGGCCCCGCCATCGGGCTTGGTTTTTCTCCTACTAGTTCCGCCCAAGTGGCTGTGTGTGACTTTGGATGAGTCACCACCCCACTGCGGCTTCCCTTCCTTTCCGGACATGTAACCTCCGGGATGGCTGGACCCGCTGACCTCCCTGGTTCTCCCTTCTAACATTCTGGAACTTTAGACGTTCGTCCAGTCAGATTGCTACAACTTTCTGGCATTCTCAGCCCAACCAGCCACAGACACTTAGGCCAGACCGGAGGTAGGCGGGGCCCATCCTCTACCTTTCCGGGGCCTCCTCCTCCACACTCCTCCATACTCCTCCCTTCTCTCTCCATCCCTCCCACCGAGGCCAGGAGGCGGGGCTAGTAACTCCAAGACTAGGAAACCAAAAGGAGGCAGAAGCTGAGTCCCGCCCTGCCGGAGGAACCAGCTACCTTGACATCACTTCCTATGTCAACCTCGTTTCCCTGGCAACGCCTGGGTAAGAAAGACCTGATGGGCGGGAGTATAGAGGAGGGTGAGGAAAGGGGTGAGCACCAGGCCAGTTGTTGTGAGTTCATTTCCTCCCCTTTGCTCCCTTGCTGGAGCTACTAGCAAGCTCCCTCCCCATCTCCTGCCTCCAAGCTGCAGGGAGAACTCAGTCCAGCCTTGGCCCCAAGGCCGCGGGGAGGGAGACGACCTGAGCTCCCCGAGTCCCACACGCTCGGACTCTGGGCCTCACCCACGCACCACTCCCGGACCTCAGTGAGACCGGGGAGCCACCACGGGAGTGGGTACGCGGCCCTGGCCCCGGCCTCGCGGGATCTCTGGGGCGGAGGGGCTGGCTCCCCGCTAGGCTCCTGTGGGCTGTAGGGCTTCCGGAGCCGGCTCACGAGCCCTAGCTGTCCCGGGGTGGGAGGAGGGGTGGGGATGCCTGGTGGGTTGCCAAGCACTCTGCAGACCTAAAGAGCTACCTAACTGGGCTCCTGGGGTTTGAAATGGGGGCGGGGTGAGGAGACACACACTGGGAACAAGTCTGTAGTGGATTTGCAGAATTAAGTATGCAAGCTTCCTTGTGAGTGTTGCAGAAAAGGACTGCTCTTCTTAGGGAACTAATGTAGAAACTCCCTCTGCCAGTGCATACTAGCACCTGCTTGACTAGTGGTAGAAGTGCGCTGAAGTTCAGGGACCCCTTCCCTCCCCCCCAAAAAAAGTATGGGAGTTGGGACGTAAGAGCTATATCTTATTATTGGCTCCAGAGACATGAACCTTAATCTGCTTATACTATCTAGTTGATGCCTTCTGTTAATTTCATTACTATTGCCAAACCTTTAAAGCAGACAAGGATCTTGGAGGTCATATCATCAAGCATAAAAGGAGGAAAGGAGGGAGGGCGTTCAAAATCTCACCCGGACAGTGCCTTGTCCTTGGGTATTTGGTCAAGTTCTTTGGTTCCTTTATCTGCAAAATTGGGGGCGGAGGGGGAGGAGGTAGGCTGTCTTGTGAATAAGTCCGTTTGAACTCCGACTCTGATACCCTGTGAAATTCGCAGAACTAAGGAGAATAGACCTCAAAGCCTAACATTCAGAAGTTCTTCAGATCAGACATATTTAAAACTGGAAGGGACCTCAGAGGTTACCTTAGTTCAATCCTCTTCTTTTTTATCAGTGAGTATCAGACAATTTCAAATGACTTCAAGATCACACAGATAGTAATTATAGAGTCAGGAATCCAAAATCTCTTAAATTCCGAGTTCGAAGAGGCTTAAGCATTGTCTATTCCAAGAAGTACCTGGACAAGAATTCTCTCCACAGCATCTCTGACACATCTAACCATTGATTTGAATCCAGTTCCTCTCATTCCAAAGTTGGCTTTTTTCCCCACTGAAAGCATAAGTTAATGTAATAGCTCATATTGATATTGTACCTTAACATTTGCAAACATTTTGCACTTACTTCATATGGACTTTACAAGGACCTTGTGAGGTAGGTATTTTTATTTTACATGGGGGAACTGAGTTTCAGAAAAGCTAAATGACTTTCTGACCTTCATGAAGTGAGTGTCTTTATGAGGGGTTTGAAAACATTTCTTCTTGACTTAAAATCCAGCAGGGCAATTAACCTAATCTGTTTCTCTGCTGAGCCCCAGAAAGTCAAGTGTTCTCAAAGTCTCTATTAGATTCAGTACTGAAAGGGATCTCAGACATCATATAGACCAGGGGTGGGGAATCTTTTTTCTTCCAAGGGCCATTTGGATATTTATAACATCATCTGCAGGTTATACAAAATTACCAACTTAAGACACTCTAAGCAATAGGAGATTGCTGTACCTGGCTATCGGCTCATCATTACCTCTGATGACCTTATACCACTTGTAGGCTGAAAGTTCCCTGCCCCAAATAGAACAACCCCTCCTTTTTATAGGTAAAAAAATGAAGGCCCAGAGAGGTCAAATGGTGTCTAACTCCAAGTCAAAGAATGAGAGAGAAGTTTTTGTTAACCAAAGGAACCTTGGAGATCATCTAGTGTAACTTCTCTCATATAACTCAAGGAAAAAATTGGGGGTCCTAAAGAGTAGAAATGACTTTTAACTTCTTTAGAAGCAGCGAATAATAGAGACAATGTACCCCAACAGAGGGTGCCTACCAGGGCTGCTATATAGTACAGTTAAGAGTTATACATAATAAGTTTTTTCCTAGTGATGGTGAATATTGGAGATCAAGTGGAAGTTGGAGGCTTGTCAGAGAGAAGTTATAGGGGAGAGTAATACATTTGAAGAAGGGATCATGTGGGTCCTTTTCAGCATAGGATTTTGAAAGTATTCAGAGTTAGAAGTAGAAAGAGCTACTTTAAATATCTATTCCAACCACCATTTTAAGTGAGGAAACAATACCAGAGAGAGGGAGTCACACTTACCAGAAGTAAATGGCAGAGCTGGGATTAGAACCAAGTTTTAGAGAAATGGAGTTTTAGAGCCAGAAGATATCAGAGATAATTTAGTTCAGTGAAGAAGAGCTGTGGCCTAGATGAATAAGATGATTAACTCATCATAGAATTTAAAACTCAAAAGGATTTTGAAGACTAGAACAGGTTCCTCATTTTGCAGATAAAGACACTAACTCAGAGAGTTTTAAGTGACTTTCTCTGAAATTGTAAGTAACAAAGTTGAAACTGGATTTTCAGTGTTCTGATATGAGTCCAGAGCTCTCAGCTATCCATCAGATTTTTAGTGGGAGGGTAAGAAAACTTTCTACTAAAGGTTATTTTTTCTGCTCTTGTCTTATCTGAAGATCCTTATACTTTATGCCTTTTGTCCAACACATTTCATAAATGATGTTAAATAGAATGGAGATTTTTAGAAAAAAAAAATATCTTAAAGGTGTCTTTAAAAAGACCTGGGGTGGGGAGAAGGAACAATGCCTTTTGTTTTGCTCTAGAATTAAATATTTCACATAAAAATATTTATGCCAGTTTTTCACAGTTAAGAGTACAAGGAAGGAAATATTGCTTTGCAGTTACAAGTTCTAGCTCAGTAAGGTATGGTTTAGTGAGTTTATTATTTCTGTATTCAGTTATAGGACCTAAATGAGAAAGGGGATCACATTAGTTATAATACAGGAGCAAATTCTAGATCTCTTAAACAAATTCAGTTCTGTCTTTTTCAAGTCTGCTCTTTTTTCAAAAGAATAGAGTTAGAGTATAATTTGTGCTCTTGGTTGGCTTTTGTTTTATTATTAAAATATCATCTTATTATTTTTAATTATGTCTAAAGGAGGCAGCATTACGTAGTGGATAGACATCTAACTGAGCATTAGCAAGATTTGGTTTCAGTTCAGCCTCCAGCATAGACTTAACTATGCTACTGCAAGCAAATTCCTTAACCTCAGCTTAACCTCATAGTGTACCAGGCAATTTTCTAAGACCTATAAGTTCCAGACTCAGTGATTAATCCACTTTGGAGGGGATATTTCCTTCTAGGAATTCTAATATTAGGAGTTTCCTTCACCTAAAATAGGTCCAGATAAAAAAAAAAAAAAGTAAAAGGTTGTCAAATGTGGTTACAATGAAGTTCACATATAACCTATGTATCTGTTGAACAAAATATGTCAAATCCAATCTTTGCTCTTATCTCCCTATATTTTAATTCCTTATATAGATTGAATCAACATTCTCAATACTGGCCATTGTGTAACTTAAACAAGAAAAAAAATTAACAACTGTATTTAGCCTATTTACAAAATCACTATGTCTGATGATTTGTGTAGCACTATTTTGGCCTATACCAAGAGTCCAAAAATCACCAAAAGAACTACTTTCCAGGTAAAGTCAATTCAGTTATTTTAAATTTTTATGAAATTTATATCTGAAACAATGAAAAAGAGATTGATATTAACTTGAAAAGACTTTGTGGAGTGTTTCAGCACAAAGGGTGGAACAGGCTGTAAAGTTTCATTAGCTGGCTCAGGTTGCCTGAAGATTTTATAAAGCTGATAAAAACACCTGATGGCTTAGAAGCATTAAGGATCGTTATTTTACTCCCTCCTCAACATTATCTAGGTAGGGAATGTGACAGCATTTGGGAGGTTGATTAGAGTTAGCTAGAACTAGGATGAAAATGACTTGTTAAAGGGACAAGAGGGAGAAAGAAAACTTGGAAGAGGACAGGAATTATACTATCAAAAGATAAAGAAAAGCTAAGCTCCAAAGAAAAAGGAGGTCCAAGTATACCCCTACTCCATATATAACCCAAAATAGTAATTAATAGTAAGATGGTGCAAAGGGCATAAGCAGAAATAAGAGGGAGACACAACAGAGTAAGGAATTTTTATGAAAGAATTTGCGGAGAGGTATGTAGTAGTACCCTTTCTTGAGCTACAAAATGCTTTAATTGAAATAAATCATATGTGTGGAACCCCTCATATTCCAATGCTGAGAAATATTTGCAAAGAAGCATCTTAATTTTGGTTACTTTCAAAGGTCTGAAAGTGTGTTCATAAGTGGTATTTATGTAGGTGAGCATCTATATATGAGTTAAGAAATTCTTATTTTTATGGGTATTGGTTGATTATTTTAGCTGTAATATTCTAACTATAAACCTTTAAAATATTAATGAATTAAATATCATCAAGTTTCTAAATACCTTTTTTTTTGGTAATGCTTAAGTATCTTGTTGCTGATGCCTGGTAATTTTTTAAGTTTTCCCCTATCAATTTTTATATAGTTCACTGTATCTGTGGACTAACCATTAAATGTACAGTGTTCATCAAGTCCATATCTATAACAGAGACAGAAGGTCAAATTTCTTACTAAGTCATAATTTAGAGCAAGTTGGTTCTTTTGGAAGAGCATCATTTATTCTGTTAGGAAGTAGTATCTAGATATGAGAACTTTATATTTGAAAAGAAACTTAACTGAATTATATCATTTCAGGATGAATTACAAAGAGCAGTTTCAGCTCGTACAGCTCGACAAAGTGAAGATTACTCAGATGATTTTGACAGTGATGATGTTGGTATGCTAGTTTATTTTAAAAAATGAGTTTCCTTCCTCTCTCCTTTCTTTGCATCTAAAGCTGCAAGAATCTTAAATTATAGACATAGAATTATGCCAATTTAATTGGGCAATATAGGCTTGTCCATAGCATTTTGCTAAAGACCTACTGATTTTCTTTAATATCTTAATGATTGCTTAGATATGTAGTTGGGGATGGTGGAGATAAGTAGTTGAGGGTGGTGAAGACAGTAGAAAATTATGTTTGCTCTGAGTCTGGAGAGAAAAGAGGCAGCTGAGGGTTCATCTGTTCAATGCTGGAATCCTCTCAAGCTTCCCAAAAAAAAATTTCCAAAAGGTAAAGACAGATTCCTACACTTGGGGTGGTAACCCTTGAATCTTTTGAACTAAATATAACTCTCATCAATTTTTGTAGAAAAGGTAAAAATGATAAGGCTGGTGAAATGAATACTGGTTATAAATTTTCAGAGTTTTGCTATTTATATGTACCTTGACAGTTACCCAATAAAATTGTATATGAGTTTAATTTTTAATAGTTGAAAACTATTTCAAATGTAGTATGAAAGGTCATTATTTTTAGTGATCCTTAATATAAATGTATCAAGCTCGCAATCTGTATGTGCATGAAACCCACAATACTCCTAAAAGCAGCTGAGCCAAAATAAAATATAATTGGGAAATATTTAACAAAATAAATAAAACTAATAATAAGCCATAGGTAATATTATTTTAAAACTAAATCAATATATAGCTTCAGTTATCCTTATTTATGGCTATTTGAATTTGACACCACCACTGTAATAAATCCATTCATAAATTGTGGAACTGCCATAAGACAACTGAACACCACAACATCTAATTTGCTTCAGTGGGGCAAATTGGTATCAAGTAATAAATACTATTTTTTAATCACTGAATCTTATTTACTTTTGAAGTTAATGTCTTGTCACCATGGACTTGTTTGTGTTCTTTTGGAATTGCAGTGTAAGCATTGAAATTCTTTTCTCTTTCTCAGGTTCTTTGGGAGGTTTTTCTGATACATCAGTAGATGAAAAGTCATCTACTAAAAATCTTACTAATGATTTTTATGTGTCAGATGATGAAGAAAAGAGTTCTCCAAAAGTGTCTTTTTTGAAAACGAAGACAAATAGCAACGTAACAAAAGATTTGCTTACATTCCCCACAAAAACAGAAAAAGAAGCAAGACTAGATACTTTGGAGGAATTTGGAATGATTTTATCAAATTTTCATGGAAGAGATCAAGATACTGAACAAGAAGAAATGAGAACAAGATCTACACCTAGATTAGTCAAATATGTATCATCAGGTACTTCATTTAATGACTATCACTCACTTAACCTTTCAGTTTAAAGATTTGTCATTTTGTCAGTGTGAATATCCTTTCATTGATTCACATTGCAATTTTTTATGCCTTTGGGTAAAAACATGTATCATCTAATGGCCAATTTTCTGGTCATAAATGTCTCCAAATTTAGCTAGTCAGTATTTGTTCCTTAGATAATAGACACAATCCATTATACTCCAAAGCTTGTATTCTAGACAGTCTTCAAAAACCTAGGGTCACATTGTAATAAGGCATTGGAGGCACCCTTCAATGGAGGAACCAGATAAGAGAATTTAGGAGACAAAAAGGAACAGCAAGAAAAATAAACAGACCATGAGAGAGAGAGAAATCATGGCCATGAAGGACCATGAGAATGTAATGACTCAAGCCGAGGGAAGAAAAGTTTTCAAGAAGAGAACAATTGGTAATATTATATACTGTATAAAGTCACAGAAAATAAGGACTTGAAAAAGAACATTGTATATATTGTACTGACTTTAGAGATGGTAATTCAGTGAAGTAGAATGAATGATTATGAGATAAGCTGGTTACAAGGGATTGAGAGTAATTGAATGGAAAAGAAGTGGAGGCAGAAATTCTGAATGTTTGTTAGTACAGAAAAGAATGATCCAGGTCCAAAGAGTTTATTTAGGATAAGGGAGGCCTTAGCATATTTTTAGATCAGGGTAAAGGAACCACTATAGAAGGAAGTAAAGGTGCATGAGTGAGGGAATAAATAAAAAGCATTTAGTGTATGTTTACTGTGCTATGCTGCCAGTCACTGTATGAACTGCTGGCATACAAATTTAAAAATGAAATTTTTCCTGAACTCTTAAGAACTTAACATCCTAATACAGGGTAACCATACATATGGGAGAAGAGTGTTGGGTCTTGGAGAGTTACAACACAGTTAGTGGAGTATTAGTGGAGTTAGATGGACATATCTTTTCCAAAATCAATATTGACATTGAGGTGGATGAGCATTTTGGAGACCACAAAGAAAATGGCATCATGACAGTGTAGAAAGCCAAGAAGGTGATCCAGTGGAACAGGAGAAGAAGCACAGTCTGATAGTTTAGTCAGGCTATGTATAATGGGCAAAGAGTTTGTGCCTCCTACTAAGACATTAACAAATTAACAAAATAAATAAAACTAATAATAAGCCAAGGTAATACTGCCTTTTAAAACTAAATCAATATATAGCTTCAGGCATCCTTATTTATGGATTAGTGACTCAGTTCTATTTGAATTTGACATCACCTTGATCATGTAAAGAGAGAGTAAGGTATTTTGGAGGGCAGAAAAATGGGATCCTTTTAAAAAACTTATATAATAATGTGCTCTCTCAAATGTTGAAAGTCCTGGACCATAATGAGAGTGAAAATATAGGAAAATTGGTAAGAAAATAATGAATTGAATGCATCATTTTTAAGAACACAAAAGAAAGTAGTTACAGTTAGGAGTTGAAGATTAGAAGGAATTTTATTTCCTAAGATAAAAAAAGCAAAGTAATTTTATTTCCTAAGATAAAAAAGCAAAGTTCAATCATTTTATTAAGTGAACAGGGTGGAAAAAGTTCAGTGGTAGAAAATGAGGCAGAAAGCTTTGGCTACTTTTATTTGTTCCCTAAACTTTTAAGGCTTTTTTCCCCTACTGCTCATGGCCAAATTTGACATATCTTCATTGTTTTTTGATTAGAGTCAAGGATTCTGTATTTAAAAATTTACACTTTTTGAATAAGGCAGCATCTTCCTGTTCCTAATTCTTTTCTAATGTTAAAAACAAAATATAATGCAAAAAAAGCATTTTACTCCTCTGATTGGTACTTGGGGAGCCTGATGAACTTGAAAAGATTATATAGTAGCCTGAAAAAAAAATCTCCACCAAAACTATTTCAGGAAATGATTTTAAATTTCTCAATTTGGTTCACCTTTCCTTCTTCTTTTACCATCTATCTACCATTTTTGTTTCTGTTCACCTTCCTCATTCTTTTAAGTGCCCTGAAGAGTACAGTTATTTAATTCATTCCCAATTACATTTTAATTATAAAAAATAATTGTATAACACAGGAATTGAGAAGATAAAACAGCTTAGAGTATGCTCCATAGTGGGGTACAGCCTGTCAAGGATTAAATACTTGTGGAAGATAATTTAAAAACCCACATTGTAATATTCAAGATTTGATTATGGCTAGAGTTGTTTAAAATTAATTTCTAACCACAAGATGGCAGCAAGATTTAAGTTGCAATACTATAATTTTTCATATGGAGTAAGAAAGACATGTTAATTAGTATTTTATACAAACAAAATTTAAATTTATGTTGAAATTTAAATGATTTAATTCATTTAACTGTACAGCATAGACTTTTATTTTTGCATTTTAGTTAAATTCTCTTTCTGGATTATCACAGAGTCAGCCTGGCATCAGTACAAAGAGTAGGCCTTAAGAATCAGCCAGATCCACAGTGTGACCCTAGGCAAAGCTCTTACAAATGATATAAATTCAAGACTGTTTTCATTTTATATTTGTGGAGGGAGTTTACATTACTCTTTTTTTTTTTTTTTTTTTTTGCTGAGACAATTGGAGCTAAGTGACTTGCCCAGGATCACACAGCTAAACATTACTCTTTACATTGATAAAATCACAAATCTCTGAACTTCCTACCCTTCCCCCCAAAAAACTTACTAGACAATAATTTTCTATTTTATAATGGAATTTTTATCAGAAGTAGCAAATGTCAAAAAACTTTATTATTAGTTATAGGGACAAAAATGAAAGAATTGTTGCTTAGTCTTCCTATAGAGTATTAACAAGTAGGGGGAAAAGATTTTTAATCCAGTGGGAGTGAATAATGTTATTTTCCTGTCTATCCCTTTTTTTCCTTCATGTTCATTTTTTTTAATTTTAATAGTATTTTATTTTTCCAAATACGAGCAGATAGTTTTCCACATTCACCTTTGCAAAATCTTGTGTTCCATATTTTTCCCTCTCTTCTCTCACCCCCCTCTCCAAAATAGCAAGCAATTTGATATAGGTTAAATATTTAGAAGAATTATTCTAAACTTATTTCCAATATTAGTCAAGCTGCACCAAAAAAAAAAAAAAATCAGATCAAAAGGGAAAAAAAAACAAGAGAAAGGGAAAAAATAAGCAAACAACAACATAAGGTAAAAATACTATGCTTTGAGGCAATTGGGGTTAAGTGACTTGCCTAGGGTCACACAGCTAAGAAGTGTTAAGTATCTGGGGTCATATTTGAACTCAGGCCCTCCTGACTTCAGGGTTAGTGCTCTATCCACTGCGCCACCTAGCTGCCCCTACATTCAGTCTCTATAGTTTTCTCTCAGAATACAGATGGCATTTTCTATCACAAACCTATTGGAATTGAATACCTTATTTATGAAAAGGAGCTTGAGAAATTAATGCTTAATGTTTAATGTTTAAGGAACAGATAATTTTCTTTTTTTTACCTACCTCAAACTATATTAAATCAAGTATTTTAAAAAAACGAGAATTTAGAGGTCACCTACTAGAGATATTGTAGGGTTTTTTTTTTCCCCTGAGACATTAATTAAGTCAATAAAACATTTGGTACCATTGGACATTATACTATTAGGGAAAATCAAAATTAAACATGATAATATTAATCAGCATTTCATTTACTCCTTTAAAGTTTATGAATTACTTTCCTCATGAGCACTATTGGAAACAGGTGGCATAAATAGCATTATCTGCATTTTAAAAATGAGGGAAATTAAGATTCAGGAAGGAAAAGACTTATTCGGAGCCATACATCTAGTAAGTATCAGAATATCAGTAAATAATTCATTGCTGTGGGTCTCCAAGTCTGTAGCTCCTACCCTTTGCAGTCCTAATTCCTTTTCCGTGTATTAACCTTGGTTCATAGAGGATACATACCTCTTCCTTCCACCTTTTTCCAGGATATATATTTTCACTTGTTTCTCACCTAACATTGTTTGAGATCTTTCACCATTCTTGTTCTCCTCTTCAGATTGCCATTACCAAAAATGAACATAGTGCTTCGGAAGTCAGGAACCAAGTATAGCGTGACTGGACAGTATGCATAATACAGTCGATTATGCCATGAAATAAGTGACTATACACGTATATTTCATCTGGATCTGTGACCTCCCTTATGTAGGGAACTTTGAAAAACCATTTCTACATGTATTGAAATAGGATTCTTGACTGTAATTGTTCTGTAACTTAAAGTACATCTTCCAGAGTCTCCTGGGATGCTAAGAAATTAAGTGATCTGTCCATGGAACATGTCAGTATGTATTAGGGGAAGGGCTTGGTGATTGCAAGGTTGACCCACTGTGTCATGCTAAAAAAATATTTACCTTTAACCATACAGAAAATAGTCTTGTAAATGACAGGTTTGTATACATGCGCATGTGTTTGTGTGTGTGTGTGTGCGTGTGTGTGTGTGTGTGTATTTATGTGTAGGCAATGCTAAAAAATTCTTTGTCAACTAAAATATCTTTTTCCCTCCTTTTTTATCACCAAAAAAAGTTCATTTTAGGTTTGGAAAAATTTTTTTCCCTTTAGAAAACTAAAATTAATTGGACAAGTCACTTTATACAAACAATAATAATATTTTACTGTAGTGGTCAATAATGGACACATTTTTTACTGCTCCCTTAAATGTAGTTGTTTTCTGTTCTTCTGAGTACTTAGTGGTGATTCTACCAAAGTGTTATTTTAAACCAAAATAGATCTTATGTACTGTTTAGATTTTTAAAATTTTTAATATTAAAAAAATTAGTTTTAGATAAATTTGCTTTTTATAAGCAGATGTCCCATTTTTCCACTGTTTGAGTCTAGTATCTTATTTTTAAGTTAATTGTCTGGAAGTCAGATAATGTTGAGCTCCATTTTGTTATAGAAGGAGAGGCAGTGAAAAACTGTGCCTAGTGTATCCACTGAGGATTAGTGGAAGATGAATTGAATAGGCCTTGTCTTAAGAATCAGTTATTTTTGAATATCAACTGTCCAGATGAGATAACCAGTGAGGAACAGTATGTCACTGACACTGAGCTCTACTATTTAAAGTTTATGCACTCAAATTAAATTATTTGATTTCTCAACAGAAAACATCAGCAACCTTGAAAAAGATTCTAATGCTAAAATACCTTTACCACGGCTAAGAGGCATCTTAAGAAAGAGTAACCATGTGGGTGATAAAGACGTACTAGAAGAGGAGGATATTGCTGCTTTTTCCAAAACACAATTTTCACATTCTGCACCTTCATCTCTGATGAGGCTGGGTGGCAGAATGTTAGAAATTGAGCAAAGAACTCTCTCTGAAAGCCCCAATTCTGAGGTAACTACTGTGTCTGAAACATTGAGTCTTATTTTTGTATATAAGCCTTTGTATCTGATCATCATTATTTGAATTTTGTTTTGTCAGATTTATCATTTGCATTATTAATGACAGAGAAAGGACATGGACATATGGTATTACATAAGCTATAAACAAGATAGTTTCATTGTACAGACAAATGGATGTGTTTTAGGAAAATGTCTACTAGTGCTCTTTTTATTTTATTCATCTTTATCAAATATTCATTGAACACATTCTATGTATGTGCTACTCTGAGGGATATTATATATATACATGTATATATACATATATATGTATGTATATACACACACATATATAAAACATATATGTGTTCTGCCCTTAAGGAATTTAAAGTCTATATTGTCTTATATTAGATGAAATTTAACAAATTAGATTCTTTACCTTTTAAGGTATTTTTATTTTTTTAATCTTTTCTTGTTTGTTATGTGTCATTTTTGTTTTAACATGAATAAAGATAAAATGTTAATATCTTTGCAAACAAGTTTCATAGTCATAAAAATAGAAAATTTACCTTTTTAGAAATTGTCACACATATATACACATATATAGATATGTAAGCTTCTCTTCATAAGGAAATATATTTTTAATTTAGGTATTTACTACACCTTAAAAAAATCTTAGTTCATAATGGGTATGTTATAGTTGTATGAACATTTGCATATACATACCATTTAAAAATAGAAGTGGTTTTCAATCCAAAAAAGGATAATAGATTTTTTAAAAATCCTATTATTTTGAGTCTTTCATTTCTGGGTACATTTTCTCCATATATATATATATATATATATATATATATATATATATATATATATGAAGCATCTGTTCACATTAGTCTTAGCTGTGAAAAGTTATATATAAATTTCCAATCTCCTTGAGAAGGACTTTTAAAATAAAATAGTTCACTTGGAGATCTATCTGAAATGTCTTTCTGTCCTCTCAATCACCATCCCTGCCACCACACATGGCACCATTTTCATAGTATATTTATTGTCTGTAAATTGTCTGTTCAGTTTCTCTTTCTTTGGTTTTTTAAGATCTTTATATTCAGTTTTGTAAATTTTTGGAGTATTATAAGTAATCATGTCCTTTCAGTTTTCAATTTTTTGGCATATAATTTTTAATAATTCTTTTTTATTTCTACTGTCCATTGTGAATTCACCTGATTTCATTTTTCCTTTTGGTAATTTGATGTTCATTTCTTTTAACCAAAATTAGCTAATGATTTATCGATTTTATTAGATTTTTATAAATCAACTCTTGATTTTGCTTAGCACTTCTGTAGCCTTTAAAGAAACTTTTCATTTTTATCAATTTTTCTTATTTTTTCTCTTTTCTGGGGATTTTTATTTGTGTGTTGTTTTGCTTTTTTTTAATCACATACTGAGTTCAGTACTGTTTTCTGTTTCGTTAATATATGTTTTTAGAGTTATAATTTCTGAGAACTTCCCTAGCTTCCCAGAAATTTTTGGTATGTTTCACTGCAGCATTATCTTTTATATAATTATAAATTGTTTCTATAATTTGTTCTTTGCTCTATTCTTCTTTAGGAGTATTATTACTTAGTCTCCATTTAAATTTGTATCTTACACAAATGGTCCCTTGTTTTGATTACTAGTTTTATTGCATTATGGTCTATAAAGCAAGTACTTATTCTACCTTTATGTATTTATAATTTTTCTGTGCTCTAACATAGGATTTATTATACCTATTTCCACTAAGCAATCCCTTTTCACCTGAGAAATTTTATGTGATCCCGAATATATAGGTGTATAAAATAGGTATATAAATTAAACATTTACTGATAATCATAATTTCATGACCTCCACATTTAGTTTTAAGACCCTATATGGTATTGTGAACCACAGTTTAAGAAGCTGGGTTCTAGCAAATGATTTAATTTTTTTGAAGGGTTCATGATATAAAAAGAAAAATAAATTTTCTTTTTCCTTTCAGAAATTATATATTCTTAATTTATTAAAAAATCAATAATTAAAGGTGTTGCATTACCAGTTATTAAAACTATTTATTTTAAAATAATCATCTTCTAAACTATTTCATACTAGTAAAAAAAAATAGCAAAGTAAATCAGTTAGTATGGACTAGAGAAGCAAAACCCAGGAATAAGTGACTGCATCATTCCAGTGATCAAGAAACCTAATAACACAAACTCAGGGAAAGAACTTTTCACCAAGAACTACTTGGAAGAGCTGGAATGCATGTGACATACATTATCTCTAGTTAGGCCAGCATGAATTTAAGATCATAGAGCTAGTGATGGAAGGACCTTAGAGGCTCTTTAATTTTATCCTCTAAAGATACAGATGAGAATACTGAGGGCCAGGGAGGTTATGACTGGCCTGAGTTTACATAGCTAATAAGTGGCAGCGTAAAGCCACTCTGACTTTTACAATCATATACCACAGTAAGTTATACAAAGTCCTGGCTTTTTTAAGGAGCCCATTAGGAAGTATATTTCATATAGCTCTCACTGGGGCAGGAGAAACAGGGAGAAGAGGAAGAGAAAGAAGGGAGAATTCTTTACCCAATAAGATCTGTAGAGACAACAAAAAATTAGTCTTGATTGCATAAAATTTTAAAGTTTTTACCCTAATAAAGTCAATGCATCCAAAGTAAGGAGATTTGCTGTTGGTTGGAGAAAATATATTTTCAATGAATATCTATGATAAAATCCTGGTATGCAAGCAATAAGATGAGAGAATATAGATATAGAAGGAAAATTTGCAAAAGCATGGAAGACCGACATTCCTCAGTTGATAAAAGTAATCAACGAATATAACTTTTCAGAAGAAGAAATGCAAATCAGGTAGGATCAAGAGGCTGAACAATGTACCTGGCATTGTTAATATTGAACATGGATGATTTCTAAAATGTGTTTTAAATAAGACTTTTCTCCAGTTTCCCAAGTTTCATTAAATGTAATAACTATTACTTATTTCTAGTGATCCATGAAAATGTAAATGATAATTTCAGAAAGAACTTAGAAAGGATTTTGAGAGAGTATAAAGTCTAATGAAAGAAATGTAAAACCTCAAAACACAAATGATGCTTTAATCACTATTGAAGATAGAATACAGAGGTTTTGGAGGAAAATTCTAATTTTGGAATTGAGTTGTTAAAAAATGATGTTTTCTGAAGATAATTAGGTTTTCTTAATATATATTAAAATATAAGAATTGTGGGCTTTTGGCTTGGAATGTACTTAATATAGAATAGTAAAAATATATAATTTCTTATTTAGAATTATGCTAAAAACAAAACAATATAATTAAATAATCCATCCCCATAGATAGATTCTATTTCTAAATGCATATTCCAAGGTCAAAGGCAAAAAAGTTTCGTGACAACCGTAATATTAAAAAGAAAACCTTTTGTGATAAAAACTAGATTTAATGGAATGTTACTGTATATAAGAAACAATGACTATAACGAGTTCAGAGAATCATGGGAAGAATTACAGATAAACAGGACCAGAACTAATCAGAACAAGAAAAAATCTCCAATATGTATAATGCTTACAAGATAAATGGAAGAACAACATGGTAAAGCTACAATTATACTGACCAAGACTGACCACGTGAAAAGTTAAGAAAATGTCCTTTCTCCTCATTGAAGTACGTAGAAGAAAACTATGGGTATGAAATACTGTATATCCTCTCAGACAAATCAGAATATTATTTAGTTTTGCAAGACTTTTAATTTCCTTTTTAAATCTTTTGTTACAGGGGTTTATCTTTCTTGGTAGGAAAGGGGAGGCAGGTAACCATAGCAATTTGCAAATGAATATGAATTAAAAAACAAGGATATCCATAACAAGACATTTAAAAAAATAATTGTTCACTATTAACAACCACATGAAATATTGTTTCAAATTACCAATAACTGAAATGCAAATGTTTTCATCTCATAGCTATCAAATTTGCAACAATAATTAAAAGTTTGATTTAGAAGGGCATTAGGAAAACAGGTGCACCAATACAGCATTGCTAGAACTATTGAACTGGCCCAGCTATTCTGGAAATAATTTGAAATTATATAAGAAAATACACTGTTTTTCATAATTGACTTAATAAATCTCCAATTATTCATATTCTTCAAGAAGGTCATTGACAGTAAGAAAGGTCTTATGTATAACAAAATAAACAAATATGAGAAATTCAGAGAGACATAGACTTACATGAAATGATAACAGAATGAAAAAGCAGACCCAAGAACAAAATATACATTATGATTACAATAATATAAATGACAATGCAGGAGGAAAACACATTCTACAATAATCAATATTAGTTATGTTGAATTGGTAAGGCAACTTACCTTTTCCCTTTTCTTTAGAGAGGTGGGGATGGAATTTGGTATAAACTTTCAGATAAAGTTGTTTTATCAGTCAACATTGCTGAAAAGTTTTTATTATAAAGAAAGGTAAAGGGGAGGTATTTAGGGGCTATGGTATAGTGTAAAAAATGTTTTTAAAACAATGATTCAGTTTTTTTTTTTTTAAGCAAGCATAAAGAAAAACAAAGAACTTGGCCTGTTAAAATTACTCTTTGGGGACTGAAACACAAACTAGACTCAACTCTTCTAGTATTGTTTAAAACTTATCAATGAAATATTGTTTTTTAAGTGTCCGTGGTTAACAAGCCCATGGACATCATTATCAATTCCTCACCAGCTACCAGATACTGAAGATATTGGAGACTACCTTTTCCCTACATCTGCAGAACGATCTTCTAAAAATGGTACATATATATTTTTTCTTATTTTTATTACATATAAGTGAAAATTACTTCTCAGACTTCATATTTATCATTAAAATATTAAAATGCTTCTTTTCAATTAATGAACTATATAAGTACAAAAAACTACATGCTAAATTGAGAACAAAAGTTAATTTTGTTAGGTTATAACTTGGTTTCAAATTACAAAGGATGGTATTTTTCCTCAGAATATTGAGTAATTGTAGGATGCAGTTTCATTTATCATTCTTCTATATGAATGAGACAGCTTAATCTTACACTTTGTCACTTGATCTCTGAGTTAAATAAGTTGAAATGTAGAATTTTCCTATTCAGAGTTGAATATTCCAGGGAGAGCATGAAATATTCCCATAATAACAAAGGGCGAGATGAGCCTTGATGTTTGAAGGAATAGCTTAAGTAACATCATCAAAACCATTTGACATTGGGCCAGAAGCATCATTACTCCTAAAGCTTTTGAGTTCATGGTCTTGGACTGTTAGATTTTGAGGAGCACTGGTATTGGGAGTGGTTTGACTGCCTGGTATATCCTGCTCCCTGGGGGTCCTAGCGCTTCAGCGAGGTTGGCTCACCTCCTCTGTGAGAGTCAATGAGTTATTGAAGGCAATGGGCATAGCTGGTCTCTTCTTCATAGCGCCCATCTCCCCCAATCATAGCTGTGAGGCTGGAAGCAGGACTGATTGTTGGCCATGGTGCTGGGGTGCTACCCCAGAAGCTCTTGTTTGTCTGACTTGGTGGCCACCACTGGTATTTAGGCAGCAGTTGTTACTAGTGAGATGTTGCTGTGGAAGCCTGTTTGAGGGGATATTGCTATTCCCACAGCTCTTGGGTATGAGAGTTCTAGGCCATCTCCCTCAGGGTTCCATGAAAGTTGGTGTTGTGACATTGTTTGACTGACTTGATACATTCCATCCTGCCTTCCTTTCAGGGTGCTCTCCTGCTTCGGCTAAGTTGGCTTGCTTGCCTTTTGTATGGCAATTGGTTAGCAACTAGTTCATGGGAATGGCTAACCTCTTTTCTGCTAGAGATAGCTCTTCATATTATGACTGAGGGCTGGACTGGAAGCAAAATTATTAAAATGTCTTTTGGGTATAATGACATGCAGAAAAGCATACTTTCATTTTACAAATATCAGTCAAGTTGCTTTGGTTGGTTATGATTTATTTGTATAACAGCTAGACTTGTGGATAGGATCACTGCTGACATTCTGTTCACTTGCTTACATGCTTATATGTCTTGGTTTCGCTTTTTAATGGGGATTTCAAGACTAAACTATTAAGTTAAAACTTATGCCCTCCAGTGAAAGCTTTTGAGCCTTGTGATAGCTGTCTAAGACCTGTAGTTCTCAAGTCTCTAGCTGACAGCAGACATTGGCTCCAACTAAAGATAATCACTTTTAGGAAATAGTAAAAGAGCTGACTAAAATTGAAAGTAAACTTGGGACTCATGGAGAGAGAGATCCATATAAGGAAAACATGAGAAAGCTTTGTAGGGTTTAAACTTACAGATCCTGGTGGCAGGAGGCCCCGATGTTCTGCCATTGTTCATAGACTGCTATCAAGGAGCCTCAAAAGATTTACTAGGGCTCTTAAAGACAGAATTATTAGAAACTATAAGATATTTCCTCTAGTCATTTGGTGTGTTGGATATGAATTTTCAATAAGTGTTCTTTTATACATTACTTTTAAAAGCTACTTAAAGTAACTATACTTTTAAGCTTAGTCTATTTTGCAAGTCAAAAAAGATAAAGGTCTTAAGTAAAAAAAGACAAATTAATTTGTTGCCAAGTTATTGGTTTGCAATTTATTTTCAATCCTGTTTTTCTTTCTCAAAATAGATCCAGAACAAACAATAGATGAAAATCATAATGTTATGAAATCAGAAGACAGTAATGATAGATTTTCCCCTTCAGAAGAACTAATGGTGAGTAATACTTTGGAGAAAGCAGCAGAAAATCAAGAAACCATCGATGAGCTTGAAGAAAATATGAAGAAATTACAATTATTTGTGGATGAGGATAGAAAATCTTCCAGTTCAAATACATCCCTTAAGGTATTTTTTTAATCATTTCATTTACTTTTTCTTTTTAAAACTTATAAGTGGGGTTTTGTTGTTTTTGTTACTTTAATCTCTGTGTACTCCTGAAGGGCCTCTGGAAATTTCACTTAGTTGTGGTTTTATATAAGGTGATTATTTTCATTTCATTTTAGCAATTGTATATATTTAGCAAATATTATGCAGAGCAAAGTTTAGACAAGCTATATTGTCTGAACTCATGGAACTTATAGGTTAACAATAGGAAGATGACATAAAAAATTATATTTGACTATTTCAAGATTCTCTGATTTCATTGGTTTAGGAGCTCCTTTCCCAGATGCAATCAATCCTTCTGTGATGTGATAGATGGTCTTAAAGACTCATTCTTTTTAAAGTATATTTTTATTTGTAGATCCCTTTAGAACTTAGCTAGTATAGCTCCAGATGACAAATTTGTTTATTATCAGTCCTTCCATCTATATAGGATTGTCAGAAATTGTTCTCCTTTGATTTGGGCTTTTGAAAATTCAGTGAGGCATATATAACAAAGTGAGTGTTAACCATATATGCAAATTAACAAATACATATACCTGAAAAAGATGCTAAGTTAGGATAAAATTAAGACAGAAGGCAACTAGGAGCTTAAAGATGCTTCTTGGAAGAGTTTAGTAAATCCTGTAGGATGTTCATATTAATTTAGATTTTTGAGGAATGATATAAAACCTGAAGCTTTATTACCAAAAAAAAACTTAGATATACAAAATATGCCAAGTTACAGGTTAAAAATTATTTATTTAGGAGCTTTTCCTTTACAAATTAAACATATTTGGACGTGTCCTAATTGATTTAATGATTAGGAGAACCATTGATAAATTGCTGTTTTAATTTAAAATTTTCGTTCTGGACATGTGGGTAGAATAAAGTAGTTTTTAAAATAAAAGTTTTATTCTGAGAGGGTGGATTATATTTTAAAGTAATTTGAAAAATAAGATAATTAAATAAGAATTTTAAAATTATTGCACATGGTTATTACTAATCTTCATGTCCTATAATATTTCATCACTATTCATAGTAGATGCTAACATTGATATTTTGAAGATCTTAATGAATAAAATTTCAGCTATCTGATACCCTCATTCTGAGTTTTTCAGACAATTAATATTTTACCACTTTAGGTAACATAATTCTTATTTTAATTGTTTTGGATTGAAATATTTTAACGTGTATTACATAACTTCCCTACTTTCTAAAACAGAGTGTACTGAATGTTTTAGCCTTTTCTTAATTGTTTCATCATTATACAATCAGTTCCTAAAATATATAACTGCAACCGTTTTAAAATGGTTTGGAGCTATATGTTCCTAGACAGAGCATTTATTAAGTATTTATTATGTGTTGAGTACTATACTATTTATTATGTGTTGGGTAGGAATAAAATACAATCAAAAAGAAAGCCAGTCTTGTTGTTAAGGAGTTTTCATATTAGTGGGAGAAGACAATATTTAAGGGGAGTAAAAAAAGTGAAAGAAATACCTGGAAAAAGGGGAAGAGTATAAAAGTTCATAGTCAGGAGGAACAGGCTGACCTGTGCACTTCCTCAAATTGAGTTTTCAGGAAGAAATTCACCAAACAAAGTAGTACAGTAGAGAGTAGGGACAGAAATCAACTGGAATCAAGGTGGAATAGTTGAAAGAAACTGGTGCAGAGCTGGGAGAGCAGTGTGCATGGCTAGCCTTGGCATTTCCTCAAATTTAAATGCCAGGAAAAAACTCACCAGTTAGTAGATGGAAGCCATGGGATGGAAACATGTATAACATGAGAAGGAAGCTGGGATAGATGTTGAAAGGCCTAGATACTGTTTGATGAGAGTCGGATGAACATAACTAGCCTGGAATTTTCCTAAATGAAGTTTTCAGGGAGAAACTCACCAGTAAAAGAGGGAACCACAGCAGGGAGGCATCTCCAAGGTGAGAAGGCAACAGGAAAAGAGATGGAAAAGTCTTGAGTGTGGATCAGACCCAGGAGAGCATTTCCTTGATTGAAGTATCCAGGCAGGAACTCATCCATCAAAGGAGGGGGGCACAAAGGCAAAAGTGTCTGCAGTATGAAGAACATAATGGAAGTGAAAAAATCCATTGTCAGGGGCAGCTAGGTGGAGCAGTGGATAGAGCACCAGCCCTGAAGTCAGGAGGACCTAAGTTCAAATCTGGTCTCAGACACTTAACATTCCCTAGCTGTGTGACCCTGGGCAAGTCACTTAACCCCAATTGCCTCAGCAAAAAAAGCAAAAAAGAAAAAAAAATCCATTGTCTGGATCAGAGCTGGGAAAATAGTGAGCATGACTGGCATGAGCACTTCCTCAAATGAAGGCTCCAGGCAGGAATTCGCCAACCAAAGGAGGGACTTCAGGGTAGAGGTATGGAATCTGGAGAGCCTTGAACAGAACTGAGAGAACATTGAGCTCAGATGGACATGACCCTTCCTCAAATTAAAGTTTCAGCCAGGAACTCAACAATAGAAAGAGTAGATATCAGGAGTAAAGGCATTCCTAGAGTTAAAAAGCAGCTGAGAAAGAGGTAAAAAAAAGTCCAGAGTGCCGCCCTTGGGTTCTTGTTTGGACTTTTTGCATTTGGGATAGGGGGAAGATGTTCTTTTAGGCTCTGGGCTATTTAACCTTATTTCTAGGTACTTGTCCATAGCACCTCCTGTCACCTTTTGCATTTGCTACTTTTATTAACTTTGGATCTAGAAGTCAGATAGCCTAGCTTCATCTTCTATGAACTTTCTGAAATGTCAGTTGTATGCAAAGCTAGTTGTTGGTGCTAGACGCTGAAGGTGACAACATTTAGATAAGAGCTGCTCTTAGCTCTCATTGAACTTACAGCCACATTGCTGATTAGAATTGTCTATGAGTAAATAGACTTTGATTTATTGTAAGGGGAGTGAGTCTGGTAAACTTTTGTGGTTAAGGTATCTAATCCATGATTTTATACATATCTATTGTATCTATTTTCACTGCTCATGGGCTTTTATTTCTTACTTCCTGGATTTCCACTGTTCTAAATAGCTGGGGTTGTCAGATTATCTAAATTTCACATATTTCCATAGTTATTTTGCAATTTTCGATTGATGTTTTGATAGAAAGTTAAATTATAGATTTAGGATCAGAAGCTTATTATAGTCATCCCAATTTTTAATTTTCCTTGCTTTCCCCTCTCCCTCACCTCCTATCTGCTTGTCCCTTCTGTCTACAATTCTAAAGCCTACATTTCCATCAAGAACCAGATCAAGACTTCAAGTCTTCCAAGAAGGTGACAAATTTGACCCTACACTGTTTTCTCAAGCTTTTCATTTGCCCAGTACTTATAATACAGAGTTTGTATCATGTGATAATCTCCCTTTATATATGATATTACTTATCTTGCTGGCTTCCCAATGCACTTTTAGGATTTCCTTATGTCAGTAAATGAATTAATAAAAATATTTATTAAAAATCTACTACTTTCTAAGCACAGTGCCAAGCCCTAAATATGAAAACACAAAAGCAAGATATTTCTTGCTCTCAAGGAACTTACATATACCACATATATTTTAAACTTTTAATAACTTAAAACTGCACCAAGTCTTTTGGGACACATGATATAAAGCAGTTGTGACCAGAAAAAAGAATTATATTTTGGAAAGTTACAAAAAGTGATGAATAGTTCAATAGAGTAATCCATTAATAAGCCTCCAGATTCCATGATAATGGTGATTAGATTTTAGTTTTCAGAAAAAAGGAGGGGGAAGTAAATAGAGAAAGATTACTTAAAGAGATTAGGGCAGAAAATGTAGAGTTCTGTATTTGGAAGCTGAAGAAAATAGCAGCATTACCAAGCTGATTAATGGATGAGGAATGATGTCCCCTGAAAGTCCAAATTTGAAGGGCTTAACTCCTATCAAGCTTGGTCTCTGATGCAGTAATAGGAAAAGATATCAAAGATTACTACTCTTTTTGTTTTTTAAAAGATTAAATATTTGTTGAATTATTAAAGCCTCATAAATTCAGGAGAGTAATATATTCCTGTTTGACAATTTGGTTTAAATTTCTGAGACAGCGTTTTTATATAGTATCTGTTAAGTATTCAGCTGGTAGATATTTAGCATCGTGTATACTACAGAGAGGACCCAGGATTTACATTTAGAAGATCTGACTTTTAATTCCAATTCTGCAGTTTACTGTTTGTGTGATCTGGGACAGACACTTCACCATTCTGGACCTGCCCTTAAATGAGTATTAGAAGGTAGTAGAAGGAATGTGACCAATTGATCAGTAATCACCAAGCATTTATTGAGTGCCCACATGCCAGACACATAAGTACTGGGGATACAGAGGCAAAAATAAAATGGGCCCCGACTTCAAAGAGCTTATATTCTGTTAGATGACATAATACATACATATATAAGTATATTCAAAATATATAGAAAATAAATATAATGAGCAATACAAAAAGCTAAGAGGATTGGGAAAATTTTCATGTAGATGCTTGTGTTTGTACTGAGGTTTGAAGAAACCTTGGGATTTTAAAAGCTAGAAAAGGTAAAGAGTCCATTTCAGACCTGAGAGACAGCTGGCATAAAAGGCCCAGAAGTGGGAAATGAAATGTGTATGAAGGATAACAAGAAGGCCAGTAGAGTTTTGAATGAGAGAAATGTGTAATAGGAATGAAAGGCAGGTTGTGACTTAAGTTGTGCAGGGTTTTAAAAGTCAAACATAGGAGTTCAAATATGATCTAGAGACAATAAGCAGTAGTTGTAGTTTACTAAGTAGAAGAATCACTTAGCCCTATCTTTTAGAGAAATCGCTTTGGCATAGAGGAGCCTAGATTGGAAAAGAGAGACTTTCTGAAGCAGGGAGACTGATTAGGAAACTAATAAAGGTACTGCCAGTGAGGGGAGATGAAGTACTCAACTAAAAGTGATAAGAACTGTACATGGAGAGAAGAGAACAAATAACATATTCACAGTATTTGAGAACCAGAGGAAAAAATAGTTGCTCTGGAGTTAGTTATGCTTTAAGCATAATTTAAGGTGCTCTTAACCTTTCTTGGGTCGTGCATGAACTTTGACAGTCAGAATGAAGTTTTTAAATGCATAAAATATACAGTATTTTAAAGAAAATTAATTTTACTGAAATGTGCTTATTAAAATATTTTTTTAAAATTCATGGATCCCATGTTTAAGAACTCCTATTGTATAGAATACCTTTTCTGTTATCATATTCCTCAGAAGGTCTTTCTTTTTGAGGATTGTTGATTCACAGTAATAATTTGTTCTTGGTATTGATTTTCATTTTCATCTGCACTTTGTGATTTGATGCAATAGAACCTGTTTCATTATGGACTTGAATTAACTTTAAAATGCTTTCCCTCCTTATATTCACAATTGCTTCAATATGTCTAATAATCATTGAAGTATACTTTTTAAGAGCTACAATGTTTATATAATATAACTTGAAAAACAGTTAAAAACAGAATTAAAAACACAACAAAAGAACAATGAAATAAGTATGTATGGTTTGAAATCCAGAACCCAATTTACAGAACCATCGAAAGGTAGGAAGACTAGGTCAGGGTCAGATGTTTCAAGTCAGCCTAGTATCAGTGGAAACATTAACATGTGACCATTGTGTCACAAAATGAAAAACATATCAAAATTATTTCTTGTTCCAGATAATTAGCATACCACTTTGCAGAAATTATAATTAATAGTAGCCAATGAGTCAATCAGTAAGTATCACAAACTTGCTATATTCAAAGCACTGTGCTGACTCATGGAGATATAAAGACAAAAACAAAAACTGCCTTCAAGGAACTCTTGTGGTCAAGGAGTATATTAGATACAAGTCAGAGATTGTAAAGAGAGAAGGTGGCTCAGAAAAGAGCCTTAGGGAATATTTACAATTAAGGGGCAGAATACAGATTTAAAAAATGGTAAAATATAAAAGGAACCCAGGACTCATTAACTGAGGGCAGTCAGCAGTGTCAAATGCTACAGAAAGGTAATGAAAGATGAGGATTATGAAAAAGCAATCCATCATGTTTACCCTCTTTCAGCAATATGCTATATAGAGGGTATCAACTTTTTGCAGATTGCTAAGTCTTTTTTTAACTCCTGGTAGAATATCCTATAGTAAGTATCAGAAAGAAATGATCACTCTGTCAAGACAGATTATTTTATAAAGGAATTAGAAGTAATAGGCACAGATGCAATGAGTATAGACAGGTTTTTCTAGAAATTCAGGAAAGACAGTAAAGATGGTGATAGTCTAGAGAGGGTTTTAAAATTTTTTTTATTATTAAAGCATTTTATTTTCAAAACACATACATAAATAATTTTCAACATTCACCCTTGCAAAACCTTGTGTTCCATACAGAGAGGTTTTGTTTTTTTTTTTTTTTTTTTTTTTTTTTTTAAGAATGAGAAGACTTGGTAGTATTTGTAAATAAGGAAGAAATTAGTACTGATGGGGGAAAATTGAAGGTTGGATAAATGTAAGGAGATAAAAATTAAAGGTCTGATTAGAGAAGCCTGAAGGGCATGGGATCAAGGGTATATGTAGAACAGTTTGCCTTGGGAAGGAGAAAGATTACTTTATCCTCAGAAATTGGATAGAGGAAGAGAGACTGAGGGATGCCATATCAAGGATGGTTGTGAGATAAGAAATGAAGGAGTTCATGATAGATAGTCTCTTAATTTTTCCTGTAAGGTTCTTATCTGAAGGTTCAGAAGAGGTATGAAGTCAGGGGCATATGAAGAGATAATGGAATTGGGAGGGGGTGGGGAGAATTGATAAGTGGACCCAGTCAGCTCATGCATGTTACATTCAAGAGTATCTGTATAAAAACAAAGGACTTAGGAATAATACAGGGTTGGATTTTGCAAGGCGTATGACCATCAATTAGGACAAAGGAACAAGGGCTTAGAGATTAGAGAAAAAAGTATGGTGATGAACTGGTTGAATATTGGACAGAAAGTGGGATGAGAACAAAAGTGAAGTCAGAGCAGTGGTCAGATGACCTGGAGAAATTTTTGAGTTTGGTAAAGGGATTAAAAGACACAGTGAAAATAAAGGATAGATTTAGGGGAGAAGTTAAAAGGTTAGTAGAGTTTTTGATCATGTAAATGAACTACTTGTGGTAGCTAATGAGATCAAGAGTGTGTTTGGCTAAGGTGAAGTTTAGAAATAAATCATGAATTGAAATGATGCACACAAATAACTAATACAAAATAGAACATCAAAAGATAATTTTTAAAAAGCATAAACCAAGTGCAATATATCAGGTTTTTCATAATTATCAGGATATGATAAAGGATATCATTCTAACAGTAATTTATGTAATTTTTATAATGATACATCAGAATAAAGAAAGGCTATGCTTAGCCTGCTTTAGAATACCAGTTAAACAAATGACCTAAAAATAGAGGCTTAATATTTATTTGTATAGAGAGAAGTTCCTCTTTTCTGACACTGCAGAGATATTTCAGCAAAAAGCAAGGGATATAAAAGTCCATTTTCCCATAGTCTTCTCCAGGTCAGCAGGCAGACTTTTACCGTAGAGCATAAGACATTGCTACTTGCAGCCAAGGGAAATAAATAATAGTTCCTCTGTACTTCCACTTTATTTCCAGACCCTCATTGATCCACTTATGTTTTGAGTTCTCATAAAGTAACAAATGTTTGGGAATTTGTTAAAACTTTAGGAAAATTTTTAGAGTGCAGAGGTTGGCTTTAACAGAAAGTTAGTAAACCTCATAGAGGATTTAGACAGATGAATTTGAGCCAGTAGTTAGGAAAAAAATTAATGTATATTTCTCTGCTCATATCTGCAAGATTTTAAATAATTTTCTTCTGATTTCTAATCATAATTGTGAAATAATTACGTAGCTGCCTATACAATGTATTTTTTTCTATTTATAAGAAAAAAAATGAAGATGAGAATTTGAAGAAGAAAACATCTAAAAGAGCAAAATCAAGCAGGTAATAAAATGCAAAGATCTCATATATACATTAGCATTTTAGCAGAGTTGACTATATATTTCTTTTGTGAAGAAGATAAGATTGTCTCATTGGCTTTCCTTATAAAATCAAAAATATGTTCCCATAGAGAGCCATCTCCCAGTAGCAAGTGAGGAAAACATTTTCATAGTCACAAAAGTATCTTTTTGGTATTCTGACCCTGAGAGTGATTTTATATAGTATTCATGTGCTCCAGGATTATTTCTCTTGCAGTTATATTCCATTCAGTCTTAGATTTTAGAACAGGAAAGAACGTTAGAGAGCTGGACCCCTTTTTCTGCAGATGAAGAAAGTATTTTTTCCTTTTCCTTTCCCAGACAGAAGGTTTTCTTTTGTGTCTAGGGATATTACATATTCACTCTTTATTTTGTCATAACAAAAGATACACTGTAACATGCTGATGAAAGAAGGAAAGCTATTACCTTGAAGGGTTGTTAAATAATATCCTCTAGTAAATAAACTTGACAAATTCAGAATAAAAATGATCCATTCCCTTCTCCCCTAAAGATTCCAAAGTTAAATTAAGAGAATTAATGTCCTTAAGAACTTTAATGACAAGGCAACAAACATTTCAGCCCATATCCATTTGTCTTGGTCTCCTTGGCATTTGCCATAACTTGTTTTGCTATGTGGTGTGTAAAGTACAACTTTGTTTCATTAAAAATCTTACCTACATAGAGCACTGGCCCTAAAGTCGGAGAAGCTGAGTTCAATTCCGGCCTCAGACACTTAACACTACTAGTTGTGTGATCTGAGCAAGTCACTTAACTCCAGTTGCCTTTAAAAATAAATAAATGCCTACAAAGACCAGCTTATTAAAAAAAAAAAATTACATACTAAATTTCTTTCATTCAGAAACAATAAGAATGAGATCATAAGTTAAAATGACCAGAATGGCAAAAGTTAGCTTCACCTCTCTGAGACTGTTTGTCAAAATCTACATTTATTACTAATTCAAAAATACATAAGTAAATCACAGAAAAATTGTTAGCATTAACAAGGGAATTCCAACCATTTTTTCTTTCTTCTTAAAGATGTCATAAGTCAAATGGAACTCTCTCCCAATTCTTCTCTCTGTCCCCAGCCCCATCACCCAACAGGATCTATAATTTTGTCACTAAAGAGACCACTTGATATGGGGAAGCCTCCATTGACGCAGATCTATGTCTTTATAGATACATTCTAGAGTTGTTTGAGGCACACAGAAAGAAATTTGCCCAGGGCCTTTTAGGTAATAAGTGGCAGTGGTGTTATATAAATCCAAGTGTTCCTGACTATAATTCATTACAAGATAGTATACAAATATTACTTTTTTTTTTTTTTGAGGCAATTGGGATTAAGTGACTTGCCCCAGGGTCACACAGCTAGGAAATGTTAAGTGTCTGAGATCAGATTTGAACTCAGGTCCTCCTGACTTCAGGGCTGGTGCTCTACCTACTGCGCCACCTAGCTGCCCCCCAAATATTATTTTTTGACATTATATCCAAATATCCAAGTGAATAATTTATTTTTTTGCCAGATATAGCCATTGTAATTCCATATTTTTATGACATATTAATATTTACTAATCATCTCATATGTGCCAGATACCCTATCAAGTGGTAGGGATATAAACTAGAGGGAAAAGGTAGTCCCTCAAGGAATTTACAGTCTAATGGGTAGAACAACATGCAAATATATACAAAGAAATCTATATTCAGAATAAATTTGAATAATTAAAAGAGGAAAAGCATTGGACAAGATGAGCTAAATCCCCAAATTCTGCTAAGTTAGAAGTCTTCTAATTAGGAAATACCTGTCTTGCCTCAAATCTGTTTTGTATTTAGTCTAAATTTTGATTGAATAATCCAAATAAAGCTATTTTAAGAGAGTATTAATTTTGTCATAATTAGGCCATTTTCATGTAAGACATTTAATTTTCTACAAGAGATGCAATCTCCGACATTCTGCAAACTGAATTGTATAGTTTTATTTTGATCCATCTGGATCTTTTAAAATTGGTGACTTCTGAATTCTTAGAAAAATCTCCTTCTAGGAAAAAAACTCTGCCTACAACTGCATCTTCCCAGTACCTGGGGACTTTAAAGATCTTGGACCAGAAACCTTCACAGAAACAGAGCCTAGAGCTTGACAAAGCTGATTCTTTACGGGCAGCTGTTTATCAGGTAAAATAACAACAATGATAATGGACATCATAATATTTAGTTATTCAGAAGAAAAAATTAATTTGGCAAAGATATGTTATTTTTTTTTCAGAAAAGATTTCTATTTGCAATTGGTGAGCAGCCAGAATATTTAACTAGCCACATAGCAAATTTAAATGATTATTTTTTTAGAGTGACTTTAAGTGGGGAGAGGAAGGAGAAAGGCTCAAAGAAGAACAAAAAAAAAATACAGTAAAATACATTGCATTTTGATAATAAAGGAATATATTATTGTTGTGTACAATATACATGTCTTTACTTAAAAATTTGTCATGTACAAGAAAATGTAGATAATAGATTTTCCAACAGTGTATTCTAAATTAAAAATACTCTAATTTTTAAGGGAAAAATGAAGTATCATAGTTTATCACTAATTCTAAAAAATGAATTTGCCTCCTATTTGGTGTAGAGCTTTCTATACTTTAAGGAACCATTAGGATTTCAGAGATAGAAGTGTTTATAATTTAAACATTAAATTGACATTGTATTCCTCCTATTTATAAGAAAGGCAGGCATTATATATGCATACATATGCATATATAGATATATGGGGTGTATCTGTATATATTTTGTGTGTATGTGTGTCTGTATACGTATATATTGACACATACACAAAATGTATATATAGAGAGATACATACATATATATATACATACATACACACATTTTATTTATATTATGCACACACAGTCACACACAAAAATTTTCTATTAATTCCTCTCTTTGTGTTATAAACTCTTTTGACTAGTAAAGCCTATGGACTCTTTCTTAGAATAATATTTGTTAAAACATAGAATTACAAACAAGACAACTTATATTGAAATACAAAGGCGATTATTTTCCTGTTCAATTTTCTACACACTGTGTAATTCATCTATCTGTGGATCCCAGATTAGGAACTTCTGATATGGTCTTAGCATCTGCCTTGAGGTGAACTAGTTAACAATTTTTTTTTCTTCCTGCAAGAGGTTTGTTTGTTTGAAATGGCATTGTAAAATGTAGGAATCACTGACTTCTGGATAATTAGAATCTATAAATATGGTATACTTAAAAATTGGTTTTATATATGTTAAAGACTAAAATGTTAAAAACAAATTATGTTCAGATATTTTCTAAATATGCTGATTAAAAAGCCACGTTTAAGGTAGAATCAAGATGGCAAAGTAAAGTAGGCACTCACCTTAGCTTCCTCCCCAAACCCTCCAAATGTTTTTAATTAATGATGCTAAGCAAATTGAACCCACAGAAAGGCAAACTAAAACAATATCCAGCCCAAGATAACTTAGGAGGAGGTCTACAGGAAAGGTCTGCTGCATCTGAGTGAAAGAGGAGCACAGACCAGTGCAAACCAGGAGAAGGCCTTGGAGCGCCTAAATCAGTGGTAGCAGTGGTGGTTTTCAGACCTTTCAGCCGACAGATGGTAAAGGGATCAAATAGTGGGTAAGGTGACTTACAGGAGACTCTTTGATGTCTCTAAGGGCAGAACTCTTTTGTGTTGCCTGTATTTGAATCTGGATCATAGTCCTAGGACTTAGTTCCAATGTGAGAAGGAAAGAGCATTAACTCTGCAGAACTTGTGGCTGCAGGGGAGCAGGTACCCTAGTCACAGCTCTAGAGTTAAAAATAGTGCTTGTGGTGAATCACAAAACAGTGCATAGTACAGGAGAACAGTAAAAACAACTCTCCCTACATCATACTTTCTTTAAAGAGCCAAAAACCTACAGATACCCAGAATTACCTCTGAAAACAGCTATGCAAAAAACCTAAACCTTGGGATGGTATCCTTTACACTTGGGAAGCAAAGTTCCACTTTAGTTCTGGAAAATGAGCAAACAGGAAAAAAACAGTTTTGACCATAAAAAGTCAAGATAGAGGCAAGGAAGATCAAAGCACACTTTCAGAAGAATAAAGTCAAAATTCCTGCATCCAAAACCTCAAAGAAAAATATGAATTGACCTCAGGCCATGGAAAAGCTTAATTTTTTTTTAATCAGGTAAGATAGATATAGGAAAAATTGGGAAGAGAAAGGAGAGTGATGCAAGAAAATCATGAAAAAGGTGAAAAAAAACATGAAAAAAATAAAGGAGGAACAAAAAATAACTGAAGAAGTTAATACTTTGACAAAAGAGACTAGGCAAAATGGTTAAGAGGTACAAAAATTCAATAAAGAGAAAAATGTTTTGAGGAATATATTTGGCCAAATTGAAAGGAAAGTACAAAAGCTCAGAATGAAAAAAATTAATTTCTTAAAAGTTAGAATTTGAATGGAAGTAGATGGCAATGACTTTATGAGACATCAAGAAACAAAATCAAAACAATGGGAAAAAATGGAAGAAAATGTGAAATACATCATTGGAAAAATTGACCTGGAAAATAGGTCCAGGAGAAATAATTTAAGAATTATTGGATTACCAGAAAGTCATGATCCAAAAAAAGAGCCTAGATATGATCTTGGGAAGGGGATAAGAGAAGAAGAAAGTTGGGGGAAGCTGATGGAAGGGGGAGCAATTTGGGAGAGGTGAAATTCCAAAACATTTTTGAGAATGGATAGGGTAGAAGGAGAGAGAGAGAGAGAAGAATAGGAAAAGTAAGATGGAGGGAAATATATAGTTGCTAATTGTTAACTGTGAAAAATTTGTTTACACTGAGTTTTTCTGATAATGATTTCATTTCTCAAATATAGAAAACCGAATCAAATTTATGGAAATAAGAACCATTCCTCAATTGATATAAATGGTCAAAGGGAAGTGATCAGGCAATTTTCCAACAAAGTAATCAAAACTGTCCATAATTATTTGAAAAAAATGTTCCTAAATCACAGTTGATGAAAGAAATGCAAATTAAACAGTTCTGTGCTACTATTCATACCTGTCAGATTGCTAATATGGCAGAAAAGGAAAATGAACAATGTTGGAAGGCATGTGGGAAAATTAAAACAAAATATTGGTGAAATTGTATTCTTTTTTATTTAATATTTTATTTTCTTTAGTTACAAGCAAAAAAATTTATATTTGTTTTTAAAACTTTCGAGTTCCAGATTCTCTCCCTTCCTTCCTCTCCACACCACCTCCATTGAGAAGGCACATGTGAAGCTATGTAAAACATTTCCATAAAAATCATGTTGCGAAAATAAAACATAGATCTCCTCCTTTCCCCCCCCCCCAGAAAAAACCCTCAAGAGAAATAGTTTATATCAGATATAATCAGTACTTTTTCTGGATATAGATGGTATTTTTCAACATAAGTTCTTCAGGATAGTGTTGGGTCATTTATAGCTGATCACCCCACAACATACATTGCTATTGCTTTACCCAGTACATTTCACTTTGCATGAGCTCATGGAGGACTTTCCAGGTTTTTCTGAGAGAGTCCTGATCATGTCTCATTAGAAATATGGGTATAGGAAATACCCACAGGTATTTTTTACCTTACCCCACAGGAAAGTAGAAAGGGTATATGAGAATGAGGTTATGTGATAGAAGGGAGGGCATATTGGGAAAGGGGGTAGTCAGAAGCAAAACACTTTTGAAGAGAGAGGATAAAAAGGAGAGAGAACAGAATAAATGTATATTTAATAATAGAATAAATGTTTTGCTCATTTCATTTGTATGTATATGTCCTTTTCCTTTTTGTTTTTGATCTCTTTGGGACACAAATCTAGTAGTAGTATTGCTTGGTCAAATGGGTTTTATAGCCCTTTAGGCATATTTTCAAATTGTTCTCCAGAATGGTCGAATCAGTCCACAATTCTATCAACAATGCATTAAAATCTCTTTCTCACATTCTCTCTCACGTTTGTCATTTTCCTTTTCTGGCCCAATAAACAATCTAATAGATATAAGGTAGTATCTGAGTTGTTTTAATTTACATTTCTCCATTCAATAGTGTGAGTATTTTTTCATATAATTATAATTTGATTACTTCATCTAAAAACTGTTCATATTTTTGATCGTTTATAAATTGGGGAATGGCTTTTATTTTTTTTTATAAATCTGATTCAGTTTCCTATATCTGTGAGAAATGAGGCTTTCATAAGAGAAACTTGTTTCAAAATTCTTTCACAATTACCATTGCTAACTATATCTCCCCATTTTGTGTTGGCAAAGATTGGAAACTGAGGGAGTGTCCATCAATTGGGGAATGGCTGAGCAAGTTGTGGTGTATGATTGTGATAGAATATTGCTTTAAGAAATGATGAGCAGAATGCTCTCAGAAAAACAAGAAGATTTACATGAACTGATATAAAGTGAAATGAGCAAAACCAGAATAGTGTACATAGTAACAGCAGTTTGTATGATGAAATATTATGAATATCTTAGCCATTTTCAGAAATACAATCATCTAAGATAATTCTGTAGCTCATTTGGTAAAAGATGATGTCCATCTCCAAAAAAAGTGGTAGATTCTGAATGCAGATTAGAGATAATTTTTTTCTTTTTTTGCTTATTTATTTGTTAATAATAGCTTTTTATTTTCAAAATATATGCAAAGACAGTTTTCAGCATTCACCCTTGTAAAATCTTGTTTCAGATTTTTCTTCCTCCCTTTCCCTTACCTTCTCCCCTAGACAGAAAGTATTCCAATATATGTTAAACATGTGTGATTCTTCTATACATATTTACACATTTATCATGCTGCACAAGAAAAATCAGATCAAAAAAGAAAAAAAGGCAAACAAAAAAGTGAAAATACTATGTTGTGATCCACATTCAGTTCCCACAATTCTCTTTCTGGATACAGATGGCTCTGTCCATCACAAGCCTATTGAAATTTGCCTGAATCACCTCATTGTTGAAAAGAGCCAAGCCCATCAGAATTGATCATCACATAATCTTCTTATTGTTGTCTACAATGTTCTCTTGGTTCTACTTACTTCACTCAGCATCAATTCATGTAAGTTTTTCCAGGCCTTTTTGAAATCATCTTGCTGATCATTTCTTTTTTTTTTGTGGTTTCAATTTTCTTTTTTTTTTTTATTAAAGCTTTTTATTTGTATAACATATGTATGGGTAGTTCCCCAGCATTGATCTTTACAAAGCTTTCCATTACAAATTTTACCCCCAGTCCCCTCCCCTCCCCTAGATGGCAGGAAGTCCACTACATGTTAATAATGTTGAAATGCTTGAGAAGTTATGCAAGAAACATCCTATCTACAAGGGAAAAAAAAGGATCAGAGAAAAGCAACACAATGCATTGCTGATCATTTCTTACAGAACAATAATATTCTATAACATTCATATACCATAATTTACTCAGCCATTCCTCAATTAATGGGCATATACTCAGTTTCCAGTTTCTTAACACTAAAAAAAGATGTTACAAACATTTTTTGCACATGTGAGTTCTTTTCCTTTTTTATGATCTCTTTGGGATACAGGCCCACTAGAAACACTGCTGAATCAAAAGGTAATGCATAGTTTGATAGACCTTTAGGCATAGTTCCAAATTGCTCTCCAAAATGGAGTTTACAACTCAACTAACAATGTATTAATGTCTGTTTTCCCAGATCCTCTCCAACATTTATCATTATCTTTTCTTGTCATTTTAGCCAATCTGAGGTGTGTGGTGGTACCTCAGAATTGTCTTAATTGGCATTTCTGATTTAGAGCATTTTTTCCTATGACTAGAAAAGGCTTTAATTTCTTTGTCTAAAAATTTTCTGTTTATAACCTTTGACCATTTATCAATTGGAGAATGACTTGTGTTCTTTTTGAGTCAATTTCTCTATGTATTCTCTATGACTCAAATTTGAGTCAATTCTCTATGTATTTTAGAAATGAGGCCTTTATCAGAACCCTTGCATGTAAAAATATTTTCCCTTCTAATTTTCTGCTTTTTCTTCTTTTTCACTTCTAATCTTGTCTGCATTTTGTTTATATTAAATTAAAAAGGGTTTGTACAAATACAATTATCCATTTTGCATTTCATAATGTAATCTACTTCTATTTTGGCCATAAATTCCTTTCTTCTCCAAAGATCTGAGAGGTAGTCTATTCCTTGTTCTCCTAATTTGCTTATAGTATCACCCTTTATGTCTAAATATGAACCATTTCGACCTTATTTTGGTATGGAGTGTTAGTTTTTGGTCAACACCAATTTCTGCCACACTATTTTCCAATTTTCCCAGCAGTTTTTTTTTTTTCAAATAGTGAGTTATTATCCCAGAAACTGGAGCCTTTGGATTTATCAAATACTTGATTACTATAGTCGTTGATTACTGTCTTGTGAACCTAACTTATTCCACTGATCAGCTACTCTATTTCTTAGCCAGTACCAAATGGTTTTGATGACTGCTGTTTTATAATATAGCTTTAGGTCTGGTACAACTAGGCCACCTTTGTTTGCATTTTTTTTTCATTAATTCCCTTAAAATTCTTGGACCTTTTTGTTCTTCCAGATGAACTTCGTTATTATTTTTTTTAGCTTTGTAAAGTAATTTCTTGGCAATTTGATTGGTATGGCACTGAATAAGTAGATTAATTTCAGTAAATTGTCATTTTTTATTTTATTAGCTTGGCTTACCTATAAACACTTGACATTCTTCCAGCTCTAACTTTGTGTGCAAAGTGTAATTGTGTTCATATAGTTATTGACTTTTATCTGGATATTATATTATCTACAATTATTTTAAATGTAATTTCTCTTTGCATCTCTTCTTGCTGGACTTTGTTGGCAACGTATAGAAATCCTGATGATTTATGTGGATTTATTTTATATCCTGCAACTTTGCTAAGTTATTAATTGTTTCTTGGAGTTTTTAGTTGATTCTCTAGGATAGAGATAATTTTTTCTTATTTTGGGTTTTTTAATTTTCTTTCATGGAATGACTTACATGAAAATGTGTTTCACATGACTGTACTCATAACCTATGCCAAATTTCTTGTCTTCTCAGTAAGGAAAAATTGGGGAGAGAAACAATTTGCAACTTAAAATTAGAAAAAACATTAAATTGTTTTTATATGTAATTAGGAAGAAATAAAATATTAGATAAAATAAACTAAAATTTTAAAAAGACATTCTTTTGGTGAACTTTGAATTATATAGGGTTTTTTCTTTGCTTTTATAGGATTGGCTTATAAAGAAAAATTTATGTTTTCAAGAACTTCAGAGGATTAAAAAGAATGAAGCTGAAAATTTAAGGATACAAAATGAACAGGTATCTAGAAAAATATATAAAAAAAGTAATGTAAATGTAAATTTTAATTATAATGATTAAATGAACTTGAGAAAAGCTTCCAGTTTTATGCATTTTATCAATAAAAGCACTACTTTCTACATTTATGTTTAGAAATGTGTTAATAATTGTACTATGATATAAACTTGGATAGTATTAGTTCTTTTTTTATTAAAACTTTTTATTTACAGAACATATGAGTAATTTTTCAACATTGCCTTTGGAAAACTTTCTGTTCCAAATTTTTCCCTCCTTTCCCCAGCTCCCTCCCCTAGATAGCAGGTAGTCTAATACATGTGAAACACAGTATTAGTTCTAAGAATAAAATCAGCCTTTTAAACTTTCTATCATTTAATTAAAAGTTTCATCATAAGGGCTTATATGGGTACTTATCATTAAAGGCAAATTAGATGATTGAGATTTAGTGTTTTATTAAAGTACCTCTAAAACTATGGCTAAAGTTGTAAAAAAGAGTTCAGTGTTTTTCAGAGTTGCCCTCAAAAAGGCAAGTCTAGTTCAATGACTTTAGAGATTTTTATGAAGATTCTTGTTTTTGAACTCTAGTGTAGTTGTTCCAGAAGACTTTTGTTGTTGTTGTTTAGTCATTTTCAGTCATGACTGTTTTTGTGACTTCATTTGGGTTTTCCTGGCAAAGATACTAAAGTGGTTTACCATTTTCTTCTCCAACTCATGTCAGAGGTGAGAAAACCAATGTACAGAGGGGCAAGTGACTTACTCAGGGCCACACAGCTAGTGTGTCTGAGGCCAGATTGGAACCCAGGAAAAAGAATCTTCCTAGCTCTAAATCTTATCTAGTGTGCCACCTGGTTGCTTTTTTATAGAAGATTAGCACATTGAAAAATAGCTGTAAATTGATTGGATCTCCAAGGTATTCCAGACTTGATACATAACCCTAGAAGGTTGCATACTACTCCCTTCCTTTCCCTTCCCTTCATGAAATATAATCCCTAACAGAGGAGAGCACCTTTCAGTAGTTAAGTGCTTCACTGAAGTCCATTGTATTATAATAAGTTTTGCTTTGGTTTTGTTTTCTATTTACGGTCAAGACCATTAAACAGGACAAAAAATTCTAGGCAGGCATAAAGTTAGAACTAAAATAACTGAGATCAGCAGGGTAAAGGGTATGGACAGGGAATTCACAGGCTGAGGTAAGCATCTAGAAGCCAGGTCAGGGTCAAGGCTGAGTAAGGTTTAAGAATGAAATGACTAAAGTTTGAACACACTCAAAGAAAATAATCTGAAATTAGGACAAAAGTCATTGAGAGAAGATCAGGGAACATAGCTATAACAATAAAAGACAGAAAGGAAGTCAGGAAGTATAAATCAGCAGTAAGGACATCACTGAATCAGTCAACTAGTGATCTCCAATATGAATGGCAAAGGACCAGCACAAAGTCTGGACCCAAGCAAAAAGAGTAGCAGTATAAGTAAAAGATAAGTAAAAACTGACAACAGATACAGGACATTGAGGAGCAGAATCAGTTCAGAGAACTTAATATCATCTCCCTAGGATTATGATAGTTAATGCCTTACTTAAATCTCATAGGTAGAATGACATAGCTGAATTGGGAAAATGTACTTAGTACTAAATACCAGATTGTATGATGATACAATTGTCATTGTTATTAACTCAACATTTTCCCAATATTATTTAGCATGCTACTTACTATTTCAACAGAAATTCAGGTCTCCCATAATTGAGATCAGTTTTGTCTTTGGAACATTTATGCTGTTAAGAGATATATCAAGATTAAAACCTACAAATCAATTCTCTAATAATTGACTTGCTTGGAAATATGCATACATATATTCGATTTGTCAAGTATTTTAACATAATTAACATGTAGTGGATATCCTGCCATGTAGGGGAAGGGTGGGGAGTAGAGGGGAAAATTTGCAACAGAAAGCTTTGTAAGGGTTAATGTTGAAGAATTACCCATACATATGTTTTGCAAATAGTTTTCAATAAAAAATTTTAAAAAATTAAAAAAAATAATTGACTTGCTATAGTAATTTTAAATTCCTTATTTTAAAAATATTATACATATATACTAACATGTATATTAGCAGTCTCCATACCATTTATTTTATATGTATACATAAATATATATAATAAATGACAAATGATAAAAGCTATTAAAATTTAAATGTTAACTGGACAGAATCAGCCTCTCAACCTGGGGGTGGCCAGAACTGAACAGAGCAGGCTAGAGACAGATGAATCAGAAATCAAACACAGAAGTGTAATTTCAAAGTGAGGAAAACAGCTTGCAAGTTAAGAAGGACTTGCTCACTTTTGGCAGGGATAGAGTTTTTAAGCATGAAAACCACAAAAAACTGGACTACAACATAGGCATTCTCTCTTTGGTCCTGTGTGAACAATGTCCAAGTAATTAGGGTCTTTGAGCTTTTTGATTGTTCAGCCAAGCACAGAGTCAGAGTTAGCATGGTAGGAATAGGAGTGAAGGATCTGATTTAGTTCACTTGTAGTTATAAGCATGAGGATTGTTAGTTAACATGTCAGGCATCTGATTAGTCACTTTCAGCTGCTGTATGTCAGCTGCAAAGTCAGGGTTCCTTGGAAAATTGGGAAGCTCTAACAAATTTAAATAATGCAATCATTAGACTTAACATATCAATTAATATGAAAATCATAAATCTCATGACAACACTATAAAAATGCATTCATTTACCTCACCCCAATCACTTCCTCTCTTCTCTCCTTCCCTGCCTTCCTCCCCCAAAAAGAAAGGAGCTAAGAGAGAAGCATCATCAGCATCTTTTGAAGCCTGGAAAGCCATGAAAGAAAAAGAAGCAAAGAAAATAGCTGCAAAAAAGAAAATCGAGGAGAAAAAAATGAGGAAAATTGAAGAAGAAAATGCTGAGAAGAAAGGAGAAGCACAAAGAGTAATGACAAAATTTGATTAGCTTTCATGAGATTCAATTTTAATCAGAGTTTATCAAAATTAATAATTAAAATTTATCACACCTCAGTTGTGTTTTAGCACATAGAACAAATTTGGAAAATAAATAATAGGAAAAGGCATGCTCTGTCATGTCAAGGAGTAAGGAAATATTTCTAATTTTTTTTAGGCTTTTGAAAAGTGGAAAGAAAAAAAGTTGGAATACCTTAAAGAGAAAAACAAAAAGGAAAGAGAATATGAAAGAGCAAAGAAAAAGAAGGAGGAAGAATATTATGCTGAAAAGATAAAAGATAATTTATCAGCAGTTGAAAGATGGTAAAGTCAATGATTGAATATGTTAATAGTTTTTAATGCTTTTAATATTTCAAGATTTATGATTTTTTTTCATTAAAAGTACTTCTTTCCCTGATGTGGATTCTAGCGTCTTTCTAGGTAATTAACACCAAAACATGAATTACACTAAAGCCATTCTAATGAGAATCTTCTTTAAATTTATTAACATTGTTCATAGATCATACTACCCTGAAGCCATTCTAATAAGAATCTTCAAATTTATTAACACTGCTCATAGATCATATAGATTAAAAAAAGCTGCAAAACTCTGAAATCTTTTCATTCCAACTCTTTCAGTTGATAAAGGAGGAAACTTGGCTACATGACTTGCCTCAGGTCAAACAGGTGACAAGTATTAGAGCTAAAGTTCAAACTCAGGTCCTCTAACTTCTGACAGTTTTCCTCTTCCATACTCATAATAAAAGAGCTTCCTATCTCGTGTAGCTTCTGAGAACTTGTATCATCTGTATACTACAACATCAGAGGAGATCTTTGAGGAAATGATGGATTTAAAGCTTCTAGGAAATAAGTAGAGATAGTATCATGCTGTGATAAAAGCACCACATTGATAGTTAGGCACTTTTGGTGTGACGCCTAGCTGAGAGATTTACTCTTTCTGGTCTTGGTCAGACCAATTAATTTCTCACAGGTTTCCTTTTTTCGTCTGTAAGATGAAGCTATTAGCTATTAATTCTTACAGTACTTAATGCCTACACAGTTGTGTTTTGAAGACATTTTATAACCCTTAGATGAGTTATTACTATTTCAAAATATAATACTTTTTTTATAAATTTCTGATTTCAAATAACTTCATTAAATACACAAACGAACAGAATGACAAATTGTTGTTTGTCCTTCATTCTCGAAGATGACCATGACATCAGGGTGATGCCATGAAATTCAAGTGAATTAGATTTAAGTGAAAGAGTACTGTGCAAAGTCACCAACCTCACTGTCTCCTCAGGAACCATCTAAATCCAGTGGTCAGATATAGATCAGGATGACTGGAGATGGCCCTCATCAACTGCAAATATGACAAGGCAAATGAAAAGCAAGAGAAAATGTACTTTGAGAATTCTTGTATTCTTCTTGTAATATTTGATTCTTTTATCCTAATATAATAGGCATGAGCAGAAGGACTACCTCATCAGACAGAAGATGAAAGAGAAAATAAATGAAAGAAGAAGGCAAGAAATAAGAAGGATTGAAAAAGAAGATAAAGATAGATTGGCTGTTAGTGAATATGAGAGGTGGTTGGTACGTGTTCTTTAATATATTTCTATTTTTTCAGTAAGCATATTTCTCAATTTATCATTCATAATGATTATCTTGTATCTTGTCATGTTAATAAGCAAGTGAATTTTATTAATAAACCTTGTATTTTTCAAACATAGTAATCAGTATTTTAGAATATACAATTTTACTTATATATTTGCCTATTTATTTCAATAATTATTAAGCACTTAACTGTGTTTATGTATGGTTCTTAGGATAGGGTGAGTTGGTAGAGAGAGGGTTCAAATGATATGATCTCTGCCTTCAGTGAGCTTACATTCTATGAGGGAGGTTACAGTTAAGACATCTACAAAAATAATGCAATTATAGATTAGGGTATATTGGAGCCAAAAAACAGCAATCCAGGCTAAGTATTCTCAAAAAATTTGAGGAGAAAAAAACCACATATGGATTATGTTATAACATAAAAGAAGTTATCTTAAGTCTCATGAAGAATACAAACATGAAAAAGATATAGGTTTGGTTGCTGGGCTCAGGACAGGCATTATCATAGAGAGCTGACGTTAAAGCTAGGGCTTAAATGGTAAGTAGATTTTTGACATAAATGTAGGAAATTAAAATTCAAGTTAAAGGACTAGAATGAGCTAAGATACAATCCACAAGGGGAGTCTACTTTGGAAAGTAGAGAAGCAATAGAGCATAAGATTGGAAAGGAAGGTTAGAGCCAGATCAGGCTTCTTTGTGTGCCAGTCTAAGGCACATGTACTTTTTGGTATTTGAGAAGCTAAAGTAAGAAATCAAGGACTAAGGTTTTGAGCCTGTGAGTGATCAAGATGATGGCAATGGCAATAAAATTATTACAGAAATTCAAAAAATCTTAAGTGAAGAGACTGAGGGGGAAAATATATCCATCCAGTTCAATATATGTTGAGTCAAGTTGCTGACTAGACACAAAATACAGATATCCAGGAAACAAAAATAAATTTCAGACAAGCTCAGGAAAATAAATTGGCAGTAATCAACACAGAGATTAATGTCAAATGAATGGTAAAGGGTTTTTTAATGTGTAAAAAGAAAAAAAATATCAGTAATAGAAACATAAAAAAATACTTAACATTGAAGACATAGGAAGATGAATATAGAGAGAGGTTATTTTAAAAATTAGTCATAGTAAAGAATATTTAGAGCTGGAAAAGATCTTAAGAGACCATCTAATACTATCTCCTTATTTTATAGGGTAGCAGGAAAATGCCATGCTCATATGCACATATAAGTAAACCAAAGGTAGGATTTGAATTCACATTCTTTGATTGCAAATCCAGTGTTTGATCTCTTTTACAATGAGCAATAATATTACCCCTATTGGAACATTCAGTCTCCTAATCTAGAGTTAGAACCAGGCAAGTTCAGAGTAACTGAAACCAGAGAAAGAGTTTCAAGTAAAATGTAATCAGTAGTATCCAATCAAGCAGGGATATTGAGATGGAAAAGTGTATGAGAAAAGCCATTGGATTTTTTAACTTGGAAGGTTGTTAATCTTAAAGATGGCAATTCCAGTTAAGTGCTACAATAGAAGTGCTAGTGATAGAAGCCATATTGCAAAGGATTGAGTGAATGGGTGGTGAGGAATTGTAGCTAGCAATTGTAGACTCTTGTAAATTATGCCAAAGGCAGTTCAATTTGTAAGAGAATGTTAGCTTGATGAATTTAGGGAAGAACATTTTAGGATAAGGGACGTTTTTGCATAGTTGCACATAGGATGGAAAGAAGAATCTATAGTAAGAAGATTGAAGATTTGTGGGTAGGTAAGAATAATTAATGAAGAAAGAGAGCTTTAGTCTCAGTCACTTCTTGAATTTCCCATATCAATCTAAATATGTCTAAAACAAAACTTCTTTACTTTCTCTAAATAGTAGCAACCATTTTCTCAACTACTTGGCTTCAAGACCATAGTCATTTTCAATTTTATTGTATATCCTTTATTCCTAAATCTAATCGGTTTTAAATTCCCATCAGTAATTTTGACCTTATTCTTCACCTAAATGTTCTTCAATCTATTATCCAAACTTTTAGATTCATATTCCAAGGAGGCAACTTATATATACCCTGCTTAAAATTGCAGTGACTTCCCATTTGACTTTGATGTAAAGTGTTAACAATTTGGTTTGGGATTCAAAACCCATTGTGCTCCAGAAAAATAAACCCTTTTGAGATCAATCTCCTATCACTCTGATCAAAGATACTTATACTGCCAAACTGGTCTATTCACTGTGCTTCAAACCTACTTTGTCAGTTCCTTTGTTCATGCTCCTTGAGTACCTACCTCCCCAGCATCTCTCCTGATCTGGTATCTATTATAAAGCTTCCATCCCTGCAACCTATTTTGTTGCTGTTCAACCATTTTTCAGTCATGTCTGATTCTTCGTGACTCCTTTTGACAAAAATAATGGAGCAGTTTGCCATTTCCTTCTCCATTTCATTTTATAGTTGAGGAAGCTAGGGCAAATAAGAGTAAAGTGACTTCCCTAAGGTGACCCAGCTAGTAAGAATTTGAGACCAGATGTGAACTCTGGAAAATGAGTCTTGCTGTCTCCAGCATTCTCTCCTGTGCCGCCTAGCTGCCTTGTCCTAAACAAAGTGATTTTCATTCCACCTGAATTCCTGAAGCATTTAGTATTCAGACCACCATTTCCCCTCTCAAGGTACCTTATGCCTAGTAGATGTCTATTGTATGGTTGTTGGGTTGAGTTAAATGGTATTACTAGATTCTAAGCTCCTGCATCTCAAGTCTTGTTTCTTATGCATATTTTGCATTCCTACATAAGATAGGAAAAAAATCTTCATAAAAGAGTAGGAATTTAAACTGGATTTTGAGTAATAGGTAAGATTGAAGTAAGCAAGCATAGCAAAAAGAAAAGAAAGTTAAAGATTTAGAGAACAGTATGAGTGCAAGATCAAAGGCAGCACCTGCTCTTAGGTTCATAAGGGCCTCACCCCAGGGAAAGGAGAGTTAGTATTGAAGGGCAGGGTCCAGGATGCCATCCTCAGTCCAATCACCAAGATCACAATATTGAGACCATCCTAGCTCTGCAATCTTAATCCCACCACATATTCAGTTGCCTAGTCTTATTTCTCACATTTGTCCCTTTCTTTCTTCTCACTCAGCCACCAAGCTTACTCACTTTCATTCTCTCACCTGAACTTTATTTCACTTTATATTTATATTCAGAATTTTATTTCTCCTAATTGATCTCCCTGCCTGGAATCTCCCCATTCCATACACTTTTCATATAGTTTCTGAAATAGTTTTACAGAAATCCTTAGCCATTTTTTACTTAATAAAGTCCAATTGCTCCCTCAAGGATTAAATATAAATTTCTCTGTTGGGCACTTAAAGATATTCATAGTCTACCCCAAACCTGCCTTTCTAGCTTTTTTTGCATTTTCTTCTCTTTTCATATATTCTCCATTATATATTGTTTGATCTAAAGATACTCCAACTCTTGATTCCAGGTATTTTCTCTGGTTGGCCACCATTCTTGGGACACACTCTCTTCCACTCTGACCACTTCCCTCTTGGGCTTGCTTTAAGTCCTAACTAAAACCTCACCTTCTGGAGTAAATTTTTGCCAACTCATCTTAAATCTAGTGTTTTCCTTTTTTAATTATTTCCTTTTTATAGTTTGTTTGTACATAGTTGTTTCCCCCATTAGATTTTGAGCTCTTGCAGGGTCCTTTGGTTGTCTTTTGCCACATTGTCTGGCTCCTAGTAGGCATTTATTAAATGTTTGATTGATGGACAGTGCAGGTTTAAGAGTTATCTGCATAAAATAATTGAAGCTTGGAGAATTCAAGAAATCAGTGGTATAGGAAGCAAAGCAAGGGATCAATGGCAATTTGGGGAATGCCCCCAACTAGAAGTTAGGAAGGTGAAAAAGTACAGTTAAATACATAGAAATTATAGAAGTTATTGTAGGAATATAGAAGAGATCTAGAATCAGTCCTTGAAAGACAATTGAATAATTTAGTCATAGCATATGGAAAGGTTTGTAGGGAGCATCAAGTCCAACCTTTTTATTTTATAGATGAGATCTAAAAGAGAGAAATGGCCATGGCAGGGTTACCTTGAAAGTAGTGAGCAGAGCCCAGATGGAAACACAAACCTTCCAAATCCTAGCCCATTGTTCTTTCTGCTATACTACCTTGTTTTTCTTACGTAGCCATTTAATTATCTCATCCATCACATCTCATCCAAAAGATCTATTTGTAATTATAGACTGTTGCTATTTTCATTACTCATTGTTCTCTTGAAAATGACCAGATGGTGGAAGTAAAATACATTTTTATTCTGCTAAGTCTTGCATAAAAACAGCTCAAGATATCACTAAGCAATAAAAATGTAGGGAGTTTGAATACTTTTATTTTCATTGGGGCTCAGTCAGTGCTTTTTAGGAATGTAGATTTTTTTTCGTTTTTAATGGTAAGGGGTATCTTTTGAAAAACTGTGAACCCAGCCCGTGACCAGCAATAATAACAATCACAGCCAGGTAGCTATCCTTTATGTGCATGGGAGAGAGCAGTGCCTATTAAAAACAGCATTCCATTTGAGGACTGGATTTGGGTTCAACTTTTAGTTCTTTTGTGTGGCCTGGGGCACTTACTTAGCTATTTCTCACCTCAGGTTCTTTTTTTTTTTTTTTTTTAGTACTTTTTTATTTGCAAAACATATGTATGGGTAATTCCTAAACATTGACCCTTACAAAGCTTTCCTTTACAAATTTTCCCCCCTACTCCCCACCCCTCCCCTAGATGGCAGGATATCCACTACATGATAATTATGATAGAATACTTAAGAAATCAAATATATGTATAGTTATTGCATCATTTTTTGTGCAGGAGAAATCGTATCTACAAGAAAGAATAATCCGATAAAGGAAATACAATGCAAGCAAATCTCAATAGAGAACATGAAAATGTTATGTTGTGGTCCACATTTCACATCTCTCTCTCTGGGTGTATATGGCTTTCTTCACTGAACAATTGGAACTGGTTTGAAACATTTCATTGTTGAAGAGAGTCATGTCCCTTAGAACTGATCCTCATAGAGTATTGTTGTTGCCGTGAATAATGATCTCCTGGTTCTGCTCACTTCACTGAGCATCAGTTCATGCAAGTCTGTCCAGGCCTCTCTGAAATCGTCCGGCTAGTCGTTTCTTACAGAACAATAATATTCCATAACATTCATATACCATACTTTATTCAGCCATTCTCCAATTGATGGGCATCCATTCAGTTTCCAGTTTCTAGCCACTACAAAAAGAGCTGCCACAAACATTCTTGCACATGTAGGGCCCTTTCCTTCTTTTATGATTTCTTTGGGATTTAAGCCCAATAGAAACACTGCTGGGTCAAAGGATATGCATAGTTTGATAACCTTTTGAGCAAAGCTCCAAATTGCTCTCCAGAATGGTTGGACCCGTTCACAGCTCCACCAACAATGCATCAGTGTCCCAGCCTTCCCACATCCCCTCCAACATTCATCTTTATCTTTTCCTGTCATTTTAGCCAATTTGACAGGTGTGTAGTGGTACCTCAGAGTTGTCTTAATTTGCATTTCTCTGATCAATAGTGATTTGGAGCACCTTTTTATATGATTATAAATAGTTTTAATTTCATCATCTGAAAATTGTCTGTTCACATCCTTTGACCATTTATCAATTGGAGAATGGCTTGAATTCTTATAAATATGAGACAATTCTCTATATATATCTTAGAGATGAGACTTTTATCAGAACCCTTAAATGTAAAGATGATTTCCCAATTTGAGGCTTCCCTCCTAATCTTGTCTGCATTAGTTTTGTTTGTACAGAAACTTTTTAACTTAATATAATCAAAATTATCTATCTGGTGTTCAATTAAGAGTTCCAGATCTTCTTTGGACATAAATTTATTCCATCTCCACAGGTCTGAGAGGTAAACTATCATATGTTCCTCTAATTTGGTTATAATATCACTCTTTATATCTAGATCATGAATCCATTAGATCTTATCTTGTTGTGTGGTGTTAGGTGTGTGTCCAGCCTTAATTTCTTCCACACCAGTTTCCAATTTTCCCAGCAGTTTTTGCCAAATAGTGAGTACTTATCCCCAAAGCTGGGGTCTTTGGGTTTATCAAACACTAAATTGCTAACATTATTACCTAGCTTTTCCTGATATCCTATCCTATGCCACTGATCGACTGCTCTATTTCTCAGCCAGTACCAAATGGTTTTGATGACCTCTGCTTTATAATATAGTTTTAGATCTGGTACAGCAAGGCCACCTTCATCTGTCTTTTTTTTTTCATTAATTCCCTTGAAATTCTTGACCTTTTGTTCTTCCAAATGAACTTTGCTACTATTTTTTCTAGATCTGTAAAATAATTTCTTGGGAGTTTGATTGGTATGGCACTAAATAAGTGAATTAGTTTGGGTAGCATTGTCATTTTTATCATATTCGCTCGGGTACCCAGGAGCACTTAATGTTTTTCCAATTGATTGGGTCTGATTTTATTTGTGTGGAAAGTGTTTTGTAGTTTAGTTCGTATAGTTTCTGACATTTTCTTGGCAGATAGATTCCCAAATATTTTATGCTATCATCCGTTATTCTCAATGGAATTTCTTTTTCTATCTCTTGCTGCTGAACTTTGTTGGTAGTATATAAGAATGCTGATGATTTATGTGGATTTATTTTGAATCCTGCAACTTTACTAAAGTTGTGAATTGTTTCTAGTAGTTTTTTAGTTGAGTCTCTAGGGTTCTCTAAGTATACCATCATGTCATCTGCAAAGAGTGATAATTTGGTTTCTTCATTTCCTACTCTAATTCCTTTTATCTCTTTTTCTTCTCTTATTGTCAAAGCTAACATTTCTAATACAATATTAAATAGTAATGGTGACAGTGGGCAGCCTTGTTTCACTCCTGATCTTATTGGGAATGGTTCTAGTTTGTCTCCATTACATATGATGCTTGCTGATGGTTTTAAGTAGATGCTAATAATCATTTTAAGGAAAAGCCCATTTATTCCTATACTCTCTAGTGTTTTTAATAGGAATGGGTGTTGGATTTTATCAAATGCTTTTCCTGCATCTATGGAGATAATCATATGGTTTTTGTTAGTTTGGTTATTAATATAATTGATTATGGTGATAGTTTTCCTGATAATGACCAGCCCTGCATTCCTGGTATAAATACTACTTGGTCAAGATGTATTATCCTGGAGATAACTTTCTGTAATCTTGTTGCTAAAATCTTATTTAAAATTTTTGCATCAATATTCATTAGGGAAATGGGTCTATAGTTTTCTTTCTCTGTTTTCACCCTACCTGGTTTAGCTATCAGCACCATATCAGTCTCATAGAAGGATTCTGGCAGTATACCTTCTGTCCCTATTTTCTCAAATAGTTTGTGTAGTATTGGAATTAATTGTTCTTTGAATGTTTGGTAGAATTCACATGTAAATCCAGCTGGCCCTGGAGATTTTTTCTTAGGGAGTTGGTTAATAGCTTGTTCTATTTCTTTTTCTGATATGGGGCTATTTAAATAGTTTATATCCTCTTCTGTTAACCTGGGCAATCTGTATTTTTGTAGATATTCCTCCATTTCATTTAGATTATCAAATTTATTGGCATAAAGTTGGGCAAAGAAACTCCTAATTATTACTCTAATTTCCTCTTCATTGGAGGAAAGTTCTCCCTTATCATTTTTGAGACTAACAATTTGATTTTCCTCTTTCCTTTTTCTGATCAAATTAACTAAAGACTTATCTATTTTGTTGGTTTTTTCATAAAACCAACTCTTAGTTTTATTTATTAATTCAATAGTTTTCTTATTTTCAGTTTTATTAATCTCCCCTTTTATTTTCAGAATTTCCAATTTGGTATTTAATTGAGGGTTTTTAATTTGCTCTTTTTCTAGTTTTTTTAATTGTAACCCTAATTCATTGATCTTCTCTTTCTCTATTTTATGCAAATAAGCATCTAGAGATATAAAGCCACCCCTTATAACCGCTTTGGCCGTATCCGACAAATTTTGGTATGTTGTCTCATTATTGTTGTTCTCCTGGATGAAATTATCAATTGTGTCTATAATTTGCTCTTTAACCCATTCATTCTTCAGGATTAGATTATTTAATTTCCAATTAATTTTTGGTCTGTTTTCTCCTGGCCTTATATTACATGTGAGTTTTATTGCATCATGATCTGAAAAGGATACATTTACTATTTCTGCTTTTCTGCATTTGATTTTGAGGTTTTTATGCCCTAACACATGATCAATTTTCATATAAGTTCCATGAACCCCTGAGAAAAAAGTATACTCCCTTCTATCACCATTCAATTTCCTCCAGAGATCTGTCATACCTAACTTTTCTAACCTTTTGTTTATCTCCCTAACTTCTTTCTTATTTATTTTGTGGTTTGATTTATCTAATTCTGAGAGAGCAAGGTTGAGATCCCCCACTAGTATAGTTGTACTGTCTATTTCTCCTTGCATCTCTGTTAGTTTCTCCTCTAGGAATTTGGATGCTATACCACTTGGTGCATATATGTTTAGTATTGATACCACTTCATTGTCTATGGTACCCTTTAGTAAAATATAGTTTCCGCCCTTATCTCTTTTAATTAGATCTATTTTTGCTTTTACTTGATCTGAGATAAGGATTGCTACCCCTGCTTTTTTTTGTTCACTTGAAGCATAAAAGATTCTGCTCCAGCCCTTCACCTTCACTCTGTATGTATCTCTATGTTTTAGATGTGTTTCTTGTAAACAACATATTGTAGGATTCTGGCTTTTAATCCAGTCCACTATCCGTTTCCGTTTTATGGGAGAGTTCATCCCATTCACATTCACAGTTAAAATGACTATATCTATATTTCCTGCCATCTTATTTACCCAAAGTTATATTTTTCTCTTCCCTTTCCCCTTACTCCCTTCCCCTCTCCCCAGTATTTTGTTTTTGATGACCACCTCCCTCTAACAGTCCTCCCCCCTTAGAACCTTCCCTCTTTTTTACACCTTTCCTCTAATCCTTTTATTAATTTATCCCTTTCTTTTCCTCCTTTCCCTCCTACTTCCCTATACAGAGGGCCAAGTTTTTCCCTGAAATCAAATGCTCTTTTGGAGCCCTATCTAATGAGAGTAAGAATACTCATATACTCATCACCCTCCCTTCTTTCCCTCAATTATATTAGATTTTCTATGTCTCTTCATGAGACTTTGCCTTATTTTACCTCCTTTTTATTTTTACTTTATTTTACCTCCTTTCCCCTCCCCCCCTTTTTTACAGTATGATATACCTTCCACCTCTAATTTCTTTTCTATTATTATCAAAGTAAAATCAGATTATACCCCCATTCTTTAAGGATACCCCTAGTAGAGATATAGTTCTCGAGAGTTCTTTCCTTTTTACCTTTTTACGCTTCTCTAGAGTTCTGTGTTTGGAGGTCAAATTTTTGGTTCAGATCTGGTCTTTTCATTAGAAATAGGTGAAATTCTCCTGTATCAGTGAATGACCATCTTCTTCCCTGGAAGATGATGCTCATTCTAGCTGGATAGCTTATTCTTGGCTGTAATCCGAGTTCTTTTGCCTTTCGGAATATCTGATTCCAGGCCCTTTGATCCTTCAATGTGGAAGTTGACAGATCCTGTGTAATTCTAATGACATTTCCTCGGTATTTGAACTGTTTTTTTCTAGCATCTTGTAATATCTTTTCCTTGGTGCGATAGTCTTGAAATTTGGCCACGATATTCCTTGGGGTTTTAATTTTGGGGTCTCTTTCAGGAGGTAATCGGTGAATTCTTTCAATGCCAACTTTGCCTTCTGATTCTAAAACATCAGGGCAATTCTCTTTCATGATTTCCTGGAAGATAGCATCAAGGTTCTTTTTTTCATCGTGACTTTCAGGGAGTCCAATAATCCTTAGATTGTCTCTCCTGGATCTGTTTTCCAAGTCAGTTATTTTTTCCTAGGAGATATTTCATATTTTCTTCTATTTTTTCATTTTTTGTTTTTATTTGACCGATTCTTGAAGTCTTATTGAAGCATTCATTTCAATTTGTTCAATTTTAATTTTTAAGGTATTATTTCCTTCAGCTATCTTTTTTAGCTCCTTTTGTAACTGGCCAATTGAATTTTTTGGTTCATTGCATTCTTTTTCCATTTTGCCAATTTTATTTTTCAGTGAATTGTTGTCTTTTTCCAATTCACTAATTTTATTTTTCAGTGAATAGTTATCTTTTTCCAATTCACTATTTTTATTTTCTAGTGAGTTGGTGACTTTTTCCAATTCACCAATTTTGTTTTTCAGTGAATTGTTGTCTTTACCAATTCACTATTTTTATTTTCTTGTGATTTGGTGACTTTTTCCAATTCACCAATTTTGTTTTTCAGTGAATTGTTGTCTTTTTCCAATTCACTAATTTTGTTTTTCAGTGAATTTTTGTCTTTTTCCAATTCACTAATTTTATTTTTCAGTGAATTTTTGTCTTTTTCCAATTCACCAGACTTATTTTCCAGTTTTTCACATCTCTGTTGCAGGGTGATATTTCCTTCTTGCAGTGCTCTCAATTTATTTCCCCAATCTTCTTCTAGTTCTCTTTTGAGATTCTTTATGCAATCTTCCAGGTAAGCCTTCTGAAAGGGAGACCAGCTTAAGTCCACCTTTGTGGCTTTATCTGGGATTGTTTTCAGAATCTCAGGATCTGGGGACTTCTCTAGTTTCTCTCCGTAAAAGCTGTCTATGGTGAGAGCTCTCTTCTTCTTGCTCATGATTTTCGGAAGAGGTATCAGTCACCAGCAGGGAATTCTGCAGCAGCAATTTCAATGTGCCCTGGGGCAATTTGCCAAGTTGACTTCCGGTCTGGGGCTGATCTTGCTAGATCTGCACTAGGACCACACTTTCAGCTGCTCTCAATCCACCCTTTATCAAAGGTAGACCTTCCAAAGCACCTGCCCGCAAGCAGAGCAAAGTGGTCCAAGCGTCTCCCAGTGACTTCCTGGCAGCCTAAAATCTTCTGGTCCTTCCCAGCCCCGGACTTACACCCGGCTGCGCCCTGGCGTCTGAGCACCGGGAGCTGCTCGATCCCCCGCCTGTCTAAAACTGACCTCAGAAGTTCTTTCAAAGTAGATATTTGATAGAACTGCGTTGTAGTCCAAGTGTTTGGTGGAGCCCTCACTCCAGAACCAGTTCGGAGGCTCAATTTGTCTGGGTCTGAGGGAAGGTCTCAGGAGCTCACAGAGGACGCTGTCTGCAGTTCGCCATCTTGGCCGATCCTCCTCACCTCAGGTTCTTTATCTACAAAAAAGAACCAACTTCTGAGGTCCTCTTCAGCTCGTAAGTGGAGGTTCTTAGAATTTGGGAGATTAAGAAAAGCTTCAGTCACAAGAGGTGACACTGGAGGATGAGTCTTGGAGGTGAGAGGGGCAGGGATCTCTGGCCAAGGCCACAACCCCTTAATGGAAGCTAGAGAGAAGATTGATTCAGGGAATAGGAGGTAGATCACTTAATCTGGAACATTGATTGTATGAAATAAATATAGAAAAGTAGCCAGAAGCAGATTGGCAAGATCTATAAAAGACTGAAGTGTGAAAAGTTTGTATGGGCCCTGAGGCATCCACTGAATCCCCTTGAGCAGGGGAGTTGAGTGTTCAAACCTGGCTTTAGAAATAGTTTTGGGAGCCACTTAGAAAAGGTGGATGGGAAAAGGGAAAGACTGGAGTTAGGGACACCAGTTAGGCAGCTGATTGCAATAAGGTTGGCTGTGGATAATAATAAAGACAATGTCTAGGGTGGTGGCCAGACAATAAAGACAAGAATAATGGATCTGGAATCTGAGGGAGGGAGAAGAGGCAGGGGTGACGCTGAGGTTCTGACCCTAGGTATCTGAAATGCTAGTCATGCCCTGAAGAGAAAGGTTCAAGATTGTAGTGAGAAAAGGAAGTTGGACTTGTCCATTAGGAAACAGTCACATGAGACCATAATTCGGAAAAGAGTTGAGGACTTGACATATGGGATCATAGATTTAGAACTAGAAGAGTCTTTAGAGATCATCTAGTTCCAGTCTTGATTTTACACATGGAGAAATGAAGATTTTTCTAAAGTGATAGTTACCCTAGCCCTCTTTCTGCTGCACTAAGAGACATCTTCCTACAGATGACAGTTAAATCTAAGAGAATTGATGAGATTACCTAGAGGAGGATTAGAGAAATAAGATAAGAGTTGAACCATAGGGGCAGGACTCAAAATGGTCCAGCAGAGGAGACTGAGATGGAAAGAGGTCAGAACCACATCAAGTGAAAGCAGCATCTGGAACCTGAAGAAGTAGGGAACATTTTTTTAGAAATGGGTTAGTCAACAGTGGGAAAAGCTGCAAAGAGGACAAAGGGAAGAGAACTGGGGGATGAGATTTATCAATTAAATTATTAGAGTATCTTCAGTGGGATGGGGGTCAGAAGCAGCATTGCAAATGATTGAGAAGTGGGACATAAGAAAGTGGAAGCAAAAAGAGTGGATCCCTTTCTTGGATTTAAATCATGCATCAAACATGCCCCCTAACATCACAGTCAGATGAAAAATTGGGAAATATTTAATGAAACAAAAACAAATGCAATAGAACATGGAAAATGCTAATAGGTGATTTTCTAAGTAAATTTGCAGTGTTCAGAGATACTTACTTACAACTTAGTGTTACCTATTTTTCTTTGAGTTTGACCCTACTGATTTAGGCTATGAAGAAGGAAAGAAAAATAATAGAATGACACTTTTTTTTTTTTTTTTTTGCTTTTTGCTGAGGCAATTGGGGTTAAGTTACTTGCCCAGGGTCACACAGCTAGGGAAGGTTAAGTGTCTGAGACCAGATTTGAACTCAGGTCCTCCTGACTTCAGGGCTGGTGCTCTAACCACTGCGCCACCTAGCTGCCCCTAGAATGACACTTTTAAGGAAGTTTGAAGCGGGGGGAGAGGCATCATGGGAAAAAATTTTAAGGATGGGGAAATCTGAGCATGTTTGTAGGCAATAAGGTAGGACAGTAAAAATGATGACAATGATAAATAAAATGGAATAATAACTAAAATCTGAAGAGAAAACCTGAAACCCTAAGGCAATTGAAGTGAAAATCTTCATTTAGAAAAAAACTTCAGTAAATTTAAATAGTCTTTCAGCTCTTATATACAACAGCATATGCTACAGTTGTGATCACTGTAAGATAATGGGAGGCAGAAGGAGTTATCAAGTAATACTTTTAAGTACAGATGGCAAATGCCATCATGGCAAAAATGCCTTGAGAAATCTATTGACCTGCAAAAGAGCATTATGTTGTATCAATATAACAACAGTAATAGCTACTATTCTCCCATGTAGCACTTTGTTTTGCCTAAATCCAATTTTGTCCTCACAACAATCCTGAAAGGTGGGGGGTGTTATTATTCCCATTTTACAGATGAATAAGATTGAGGCAGACAGAGGTTAACTGGACTGACTTGTCCAGTCACACAGCTAGTAAGTATCTAAAGCCACATTTTAATTCAGGTCTTTCTGACTCCAAACCCTGTACTCTACTGTATGCTTTACTGCATATAAAAAATAAAGGATGAAGTAATTTATTCACAATCACACAGGTAATAAATATTAAAGGATCAGTAAAATGGACCAGGGAACAAAAAAGTACCAACACAAAAGCATATGATGTGTACAAAATACAGGGCTAATCCACAAAACACTAACACTTCTTTGTCAAAATGGAAGAAAGAGTAATACAATTTCTGAAAGCACATGATAAGCAGGTTAAAATCCTACCAAAAATACTTTTGAAACAAGCATATATTACTTTGCTAAACAATAATGAAAACTTACAATACTCACTGTTTTTGTCACATTTTATTTGTAAACTACCACAAATTTGTTTATCTTCAGGCAAAGCTTGGGAAACATTTGATATCCAAATAGAGAATTAAAAAGTCATCTTATAATACCCACATAAACTCAGCCAGTATTCTGATATGTGTCAAACAAATGTCTGTTATTTTTTCTTTTTAATTTTTTATTCATTTTGAACATGCATATAAAAAGAAAAAAAATTACTCTGTATACAGAAAAACATAAAATAGTCTTCAGTATAAAACCATGGATTTTCATTTCAAACTATTTACTTAAAAAAACTTAATAAATACTGTACATCGTTTTAAAAGCTGTCCTTATTTTCTGTGCTTGCTCCTAAGTTTTCTTCTGTTCTCTGTTGTGCAATTTGTTTGTTTATTTTAACTCCCTCCCCTATCCTGGAAAAGGCTACAATTAAAAGCATATTTTAAATATTTCTATTAATTCAGTTCTTTCTCAGATTGGATAGCATATTCCTTCATATGTCTTTTGTTGTCAGTTATTTTTGATACTCAAAATGAATCATTCCAAATTGTTCTTAGAACAGAATTGCTATTATTATGTAACATTTACAATCATATACCACAACTTCTTTAGCCATTCTTTAGTTGAAGGGCCTCTTATCATTTTAGCCAATCTAATAGGTATAACATGATATCTCTAAATTGTTTTAATTTGTATTTTTCTAATCATCATGTTTTAGTACTTTTCATATGACTATATATACTTTTGATTTCTTCATTGAAAAACAATTGTTCATATCCTTTCACTATTTATCAATTGGGGAATGATTCATATTATAAATTTGACAAAGTTCTATACATATTTTAGAAATGAGATCTTTTTCTGAGAAATTGTTTATAATTTTTTCCTGGATTTTCTGCTTTCCTGCTAATTGGTTTTACTTGTATGAAATTTTCTATTTTACATATCACAATGTTTTATTTCTTTTGTTTATACATAAATTGTTCTCTTATCCCTAAGTTTGATAGGTAATATGTTCCATATTCTAATTTTCTTGTGACATCTTTCTTTATGTCTAGAACTTATCTACTTTGACTTTGTTTTAGTAAATGGTTTAGGATATTATTCTATGCCTAATTTCTACTACTCTGCTTTCCATCTTTTCCAACAATTTTTACCAAATAATGTATTCTTATCCCCAAAATTTAAATCTTTTACATTTGTAAAATAGAAAGTTACTATACTCATTTACTACTGTGTCCCACTGATTTGGCTTTTATTTCTTAGATAATAACAGCTAGTTTTGAATAAGTACTGCTTTATAATATAGTTTAAGATTTAGTACTGCTAAACCTCCTTCCTTCACATTTTTTCTCATTGGTTTCTTTGAAATTCTTGAGCTTTTGTTCTTCCAACTGAATTTTGTTATTATTTTTCTAAGTAAATAATATTTTAATAATGTGGATGACGTTGAATAGATTAGTTAGGTAAAATTGTCATTTCCATTATATTGGTTTTGCCTACTAATGAATAATATTTTTCCAGTTATTTAAATTTGACTTTATTTATATAATGTTTTATAATTATATTCATGTAGTTCCTGGGTCTATATACTCTAAGATATTTTATACTGTCTACAGTTATTTTTAAATGGAGTGTCTCTTACTGACTCTTCTTACAGACTTTTGTTGTTGATATATAAAAATACTGATGATTATCGAGTTTATTTTATATCCTACTTTGATAAAATTTTTATTTCAACTTTTTTTAGTTGAATCTTATTTTCCAAATAGATCATCATGTCATGTACAAAGAAAAAAGATAATGGATTCCCTCATTTCACATTCTGATTCCTTCATTCTTCTCTTCTTGCTACTACTGACATTTCTAAAACAATATTGAATAATATTGATGATATATTGTATAGTTTAGCTCTTTTAATTAAATCTATTTTAGTTTTTATTTTGAGGTTAAAATTGTTACCCCTGCTTTTTTTTATATCAACTGAAGCGTTATAAATTGCATTCCAGCCTATTATTTTAATATGTATGTGTATCTTTTATTTTTGTGTTTCTTGTAAACCTGTTGTCATATTCTTATTTTTAATCCATTCTTCTATCTCTCCAATCTTTATCCTCCAAATGTTTCAGTGTATAGGTGACTTTATCCCATTCTCATTCAAAGTTATAAGTAATTACTAGTTCCCCCTCCATTCTGTTTTCCACATCTTTCAAAGGTGTTGATCAGTGGATTTTTTTCCTACTTCTGTTTTACCTTCTCATTCTAAAACTTCAGGGCAGTTTTCCTTAATAAATTTTTGTAATATTGTATTTAGACCCTTTTTAAAATCAGACCATTGAAATAGTCTAACTATTCTTTCCTCAATTTGTTCCATATTCTCTTTTTTATTTTGTTTTATTCTTTCTTAGTGTCTTATAATGCCCTTAGGTTTTCCTTCTAGTTATCATTTTCAAGGAGTTATTCTCACAAGTTTTTGAATCTCTTTTTTTCTAATTCATTGATTGGTCCCCTTTCATCTCTCCTGTTTGATTTTTGGAGTCCATTTTTTAAATAGTATTTTATTTTTCCAAATACATGTGAAGATAATTTGCAAAATTCATTTTTGTAAAACTTTGTGTTTCAGTTTTTTCTTCCTCCCTCTCTTACCTCCCCCATTTCCAGGATAGCAAGCAGTCTAATATAGATTAAATATGTGCAGTCCTTTTAAACATTTCCATATTTATCATGTTGTATAAGAAAATCAGACCAAAAGAGAAAAAAACAAACAAAAAAAGTGAAAATACCATGACAATTATTGAATAAAGCAATGTGTATTAAAAATAAATAATTTTTAAAAATAAATCTAATTAAAAGAAAAAAATTAAGGAAACTATCTAAAAGGCACCACAGACAATGAAGTAATATTCCCAAAAAATTTATAGTAAATTTATTTGATTAAGGGTCTTATTTCCCAAATATATAGGGAGATGAGTCAAATTTATAAAAGGCAGAGCCATTCCCCAATTGATAAATGGTCAAAGGATATGGATAGAAAAAGAAATCAAAGTTACTCATAGTCAAATTTTTAAAATGCTTTGAATAACTCGTGGTTACAGAGATGTAAATTAAAACAATTCTGAGATTCCTCATGCCCATCAGAAATGACAAATCCTGAAGGGGGTATGGGAAAATAGATACATTAATGCAGTATTGTTAGAACTGTGAATTGGTTTAACCTTTCTGGAGAATAATTTGGAACTACATCCAAAGGGCTATATGATTGAATGTACCTTTTCTCCCACAATATCAATTCTAATCCTGTACCTCAAAGAGATCAGTGAAAAAAGGAAAATGACATATGTATATGTGTGTATACACACACATATATATATACACACACACACATATATATATATATATTTACTAAAAGTATACCAGCTCTAAAAAAAGATGAAAATACTGTGTTTGAAGCCTTTTTTTTAAGTCCTTCAAGGCTTCTTTTTGAGTGTGTGACAATTTGATGTTTTTCTTTAATGTAGGAACAGCTTTTTTGCTTCACTATCTTTCTTAGTATATTAACCCCAGTATTCTCTATCCTCACACTAGCTATCTATAGTTGGGTTCTTTATCCTTTGGTTACTAATATTTATTTTGCTTTATTTTATTTTAAGCCTCTTATTATTTAGTCAGGTTCCAGTCCCAAGGTAAAACTTTGTTCCAAATCCCCCCCCTTCCCCTATATAGTAATCAATCCCATAAAAGTTAAATGTGTGCAGTTCTTCTAAATGTATTTCCACATTTATCATGCTGCACAAAAGAAAAATTAGATCAAAAGGGAAAAAATTAAGAAAAAATCAAGAAGAGGTGAAAATACTGTTATGATCCACTTTCAGTGTCCATAGTTCTCTGTTTGCCAATGGCTAGCTACATCACAAATCTATTGGAATTGAATCAATTCACTGTTGAAAAGAGCCAAGTCTTGGGCCCTTCCTACTGTTATTTTGTGAGCTCTTTCCAGGCCTATTGGACATGCTTCTTCATCCCTAAGATGACTAGAGCTCCCAAGTAACTGCTTTTGTTTCCTCTGGTCCCTCCCCACTGCAAACCTGAGTTTACTCCTCTACCCTATAACCAAAATCAGGGAATGCTCTCCTTCAAGTTCCCCAAACCAGCAGTTTCTCTGCCCCTCTGCTGCTCTTTTCCCCTAGCCTGGGGCCATCTCTTATCAGTACCACCTGGCCTACTATCACTAGAAGGCCTCCTCTACTCAATTGTCTGATTCCCAACACCGTAAGGTGAAAGTTTGTGCTGTGAGGCTGCCTCCCCATCTGTTCCCAAAAACTTGGGAAGCAGTCTGCCCAGAAGTGTTTGCTTTCACTGGAGCCAAGTCTTTTCCCCTAGGAGTCAGGCTTTTCCCAGTGTCCTCTCAAATTAACTTGGACCCCAACTTTTACTTATTTCTATTATGCATTCATTTTAAAGTGATATTCTGTCTTGTTTTGGGGAGGAAATTTGGAAAGCATGGTATTTTTTGATCTACCCACCATCTTCAGATGGCTGGGTTATTAGTTTTTGTCTTAAAACAGAGCTTTATGATAGCAATTCAGGACTAGCCTATCACCACAAGGAATTTTGAAAAGTTAGTTGTATTTAATGCAAACTATGCAAAAAATGATAGAAACCATCAAACATCACTAAGTCATTGAGAACTCAAATAGTAAATTCCACTAGATCTGAAATATCTTTTTTTTTCTTTTTTTATTATTATATCTGAAATATTATAAACAAAGCTTTTGTCCACAAGTACTTAGAACACAACATTGATAAAAGCTTAAAAATGGTTTTTAATAAATGTCACCATGTAAAATATTCATAATTGTTAAATTGTTGGGGGTAATTGAAAAGCTTATGAAATATAGAGACATAATGAGAGAAGTCAAAACTATGTGTGGAAAAGGGCAGCTAGATAGATGGTACAGTTGATAGAGCATCAGCCCTGCAGTCAGAAGTACTGAATTCAAATCTAACCTTAGACACTTAAAAATCTGATTATCTCAAGGAAAAAAAAAAGGTGTGAAGAAGACAAGGTATATATCGTTTTGGTGGTTCTGTCTGCTACCACTGTTGTCCTTATGATTGCCATTATCAAGTATCCAGAAGATGAGCTTATATCCCAGTAAATTATCCAAGTAAATCATAATCCCATAAAACATCGCTAAAAGTTAAAAAAAAATTACACCTATCAAATAAATACAGGTAAGACATGACCCTGTTTTCAAGATTTATGCATCAGAAGTTTGCTGTCTTTTATGGATCATCAATGCAAATACATCCATAATAAAATACAGTCCTCAAATAATCTGTACAGTTGCTAAGTTATCATTGATCTAACTTGGCCTACTTACTAAATGATCATAAAAATATTACCAATAGCTTCTGTTGTCAAAAATACTCAGCCAAACTACATGGAATGAAAAGTTTTCAAAATATAAAGATGCTGCTGTCCTTGTTGTTCTGAATGCTACTGGACGCCAGTGCCGAGGATGCTCACAGTAAGCATATAAAGGATAAGCTATTGCATCCTAACACATTAAAAAACAGAATTTATTTTGTCCAGCAGGACCAGTAGTTTGAAAAACACTAAGTATAAAGCAATATTAGGACAGTAAGGATCATTTCTATTTGAACTTAATCAAAAAATGAAAATCAAATAATAATTATTGCTTAGCTATTTATATAGCTCCTGACGAATTGCAAAATATTTTGTATGCTTCATCTCAAGTAGGTGCAGTTTTTATTCTCATTTTTCAGATGAAGAAACTGATGTTCATAGGAGTCAGTTCACTTGCTCACAAGCTAATAAGTATGAGGTGAAGTCTTTCCAAGAGCTGAGAACAGACTGTTTCCTTGAGTCCAGGCCCAGTGGTCTGCTATGTTATATTTCCTAAGAGTGAGAGTGAAAATAAGAGAGCAAATAAATTCCTAAAGGCAGCTTCAGGGAGAAGACAGGACTGAGGACTCAACTAGAGGGGATGGCCTTAGAAAGAAATCTTTTTGCCGTTTTTTGGGATTTTTGGTTTGGGTTTTGTGGGGGTTTTTTGTTTGTTTGTTTTGGTTTGGTTTTGTCAGAGACTACAGTAAAGGAAGAAATAGCAGAGGGAACTGTAAAATACTTTTGAGAGATAAAATAAAGGAAAGGGAAGTGTTCACACACAATCTCTTTTATACAGGGTACTTGCTTCTGCTTTCCTGTGAATGAGGCTTGCTGGCCCCATGGGAAGAAAGATTTAATTTATTTAAAAGCAGACAGCACACAGGACGCAAGGGCAGATGACATTATCTAATGAGATCTGTATACTTGTTTCATCTTGCTATTATTCTCTGGAATCATCACTATTTTCCTGTGTTCCTAGGCTTTTGATTATTCTTCTATGTCTTCCTCCACTTTTCAGGAGCTTACCCCATCTTTTATATCTTCCCCCTTTTGTTCCCACTGCCCTCAGACATGTTCGGATTACCATTAATAATAATAATTTTTAACTTGGGTTAACTCAGCCAAGCTATTATTCAACATCTGCCCTCTATTTCATTGTCAAATACATAATTATTTATCCCCCTGCTTCTGTTTCCATACAAATAATTTATCAATTCTTTACACTTGGGCTTTTAATCCTACTTCCCTACTAAACCACTTTCTTAATAACAGGTAAGTGCTTTGACCCATATAGGCAAATCAGAAATATTTGTTGAGTTGAATTGGACGACAGACCATGTCACAGATGTCTTCAGGAAATTGCAATTAATTAGCATTTTAAATCATATATTTAATCCTTGTTACCACCACCTAATATATGTACACAGTCAGTTTTATTCTTCTAGTTCCAGTTATGTAGCAGACTTTTTCTTTTCCTAAATCTATCATTTCTTGATAACCAATTGGGTACCTGAAGAACATTAGCTTTTTCAAACCATAGGATACAATTTAGCTTACCAAATAGTGAGATCATTGTTCAGCATCACAATATAATTAAAAGAATGGTCCATTTGATTGACATTGGCAGCACAAATGAATAATAAGACTATTTTGACATCATAAGCAAACACATGCAGGCAATAGTATTCTGTCCAGATGAAATCAAATTTAAAAAGAAAAGAAAAAATATAGTTATAAGATTATATAGGCATATTCTTGTGAGTGTGTGTGTATATAACTTAATCAAAGGAAAAAATAAAATAGAAGTTTTAGGGAATATATGGATAGCCAGAATAAAATCTCTTCTTTTTCATCTATTAAATTATTTTACCTATATAATATTACTTACATAAAAATTTATTTTTTTAAATTTGATTTCTTCTGGGGAAAAATGCTCTTTTGTACATGAATCAAACAACAATCTATTACAATTTACCTCTTTGAAGTTTTTCTTCATTCAGATACCTGTATGTATCTTATATATAGTTTTAATATTTATGCATCAGCAAAATTGTTACCACTATATCCTCATTTCAATTGCTTTTTGTCCAGAATTATAGCTTTTCTTTTTATAAAAAAGAACCAACAACTCTATAATGCACAGAACTTTTCTTCCTACTCACCACCTAGAATAAAAGGTAAAATTTAAAACTTTTTATTAATTGGTAAAATTTATTAACAAACTTATATGCATATATGTATCCTAAATCCCTACTAATTAACAATATTCCATTATAGTAAGTTAATATGTAGAGCAGTAAACTATCCTTCACAATTCATCAGTGTTCAATTACATTAGGCCAAGCTGAGTCTGAGCCCTAGCTCTAGAACTTACTAGCTGGGAGAACTTGCACATCATTGAACATCTCTGAGCCCTCTGCTTCCTCATCTTAAAATTAAAATACTAATTTTTGCATTATGACTACCTCCTAAGGTTGTTGTGTAGGTTAAAGGTGATAACATGGGTAATGCAGTTTAAAATCGTAAAGCCCTTTGTGTGATGATTATTATTTATTAACATTACAGAATAGTTACAGCCTTCTGTTTTATTTTTAGGAGAAGAAAGAAAGAAAACAAAAACATGAGAGAAAACAAAAGAAACATCATGCTCTTTATTCATCTGAATCATTTCTTCGATGGAGTTCTCCAAGAAAACTTGCACCAGCAAAAAATTATTGAGAATTCTACCTCCAATCCCGCCCAATCCTTATTTAACAGTAACCAGTTTAAAAGGGGTTTCTGAACATATTTCTGTATATTTTATTTTAGAATAGGAATTCTATTTATATTGCAATTCCAGAAGACTGCTATAATATAAAAGGTAGTTTGGAGTTAAATGATGAAAGCACTGTACAAGCTATAGATAAGCAGGTTGCATCAAAAGCCAAGAAGTAGATTATTTCCATTTAGACAAAAAAAAAATCTATCATGTCCTTAAAATTCTTCACATTTTAGATGACTTTAGTCTCTGATCTCTTTGTGAAACAGAATCATTTTTTTTTGCAAACCTTCAAGGTACTATTATCATTGAGGCACTGTTTAAATATGTGAATTGATAGTACTTTCAGGTCTATTTTTTCATATTTATTCACTGGAAAATATATATAACATTTCCTTTATCTTAAAGCTATTGTATTTGCACAGAAGAATTTTGAAACTATGCCAAGTTAATTTTTGATGAGTGGAGACTATTGCTCTATCAAACTAATAATTCTCAAGTCTTCTCTTAAAAAAAAATCATCATGCTATTTCCCCTCATTGCCCCCAAACAAACTTGCAGTTTTTAAAAATAAGTGCACCTTTAACACCTCTGTTCTAGGTTCAAGTGACAGTTGCAAGCACTTTTTTAAAACCCCTCTTATTCCTTCCAAAATCTCTCTTTTGTTCTATAATTACTTCAGAGGGACTAAGTTCTCTATGATACTATCGTATTATTTTTATTCATATGTCAAGAAAATTCCATAGAAGTTCAAAGATCGTGCCATTAATAATATTTTTCAAGAAGGCAGTAAATTTGACACTGGCAAATCTTGTGCCATCTTGCCTGGTCCTCCTTGTGACTAAGGGCATGCATTTGAAAGCTTGTTGTCCAAGGATATGTATGTAGGGCTTGGCAGTAGAACTATCTTCTCCTGCATACAATCACAGCCCTTTGAATTTATTAGCACCATAAAGTTGGTAAAGGGGTCTTGCTTTTCTGTGCACTCAGAATTAGTGTTTCTTTAGTCCAGAATGGAATACATAGAAATTAATAGGAAAATTGTAAAATCTAGCAAGATTTAGTATTGAAACAGCTTTCTAAAAAAGTAGTTGGACTCTCACAGCCAAAGAGCTAGTTTAGCTGTCCAAAGAAATTCATACTGTGAAGAAATTGGTGGTTTTTAAAATGATGGTACTCCCATCCAATGTAGTTGTTATCACTAGTTGAATGAAGTTAGGATTTCATATAGTATCAATTTTATATTCAAATTTTTATACAACTGTTTGACAATATTGCAGCCTAGAAGTTGCTCTTGAGCTAAGCTTTCCAGGAACACTGCATAAAAACATTATTCATCCTTCAAACTGTCATCAAGGAGTTTAAGATTATACACTGATGATTTCGATCACTCCACAAGATGTGTGAAATATTTGCAAAGTCAGTAGCACTGTCCTGGGAATTAACAGTGCGTTTTAAGGAAGAAAAAGTGTTTTATCAGTGATATCATCTGAAGGATATCACTGAATTCTGAAAAGGTCAAGTAAGAAGAAACTAGCATATCGTTTGAGAGAGAAACAGAAAGACTATAGTGCCATTGTGACAAAGATTCATTTTAAATGTTAGAAGTATGTTCTGTTTGAGACTGTAATGCTTTCTTTTTGTCTGTGAGATTTCCTGGTTATAGTAAAATATTGTAGGCTTAATATTAAAGATTTGTAAAATTTTCCTCAGAGTTTTGTGAACTTCCCCTATGCTTAATATTAAATTTATATTTTTTCAGTTTTCTGGACTCATTATTAATTTTTCTTTTTCTGTGAAGGGTTCCACCATTCCTCCATTTACCCAGGTTTTCTGCCTCAAAATAATCCTCAACTTTTCATTCTCCCTTATTTTGCAAACCTTGTCAGTTTTACCTCCATAGTCTGTCTCAAAACTGTTCTGTGTTCTAATCCAGGCCCTCACCAACTCTCACCTAAATTATTACCTTCCAACTGGCCTTCCTACATACTCTCTCCTCCCTTTTCACCCTATCCTCTATAGAGCTTCCAAATTGCTATTTCTAGCCTAACAGGGGGCTTTTCTATTTCATCTTATACATAAAAAAAAATAAAGCCCCCTGTTAGATGAAATAGAGTTGGGCTATATGGAAGGGAGGGCATTAAATGCCAGCATCTTGAAACTGATTTCATATTCTCTATTCACAGATTATATATTACAGACAAATTGGTCTAATTGCTATTCCCCCACATATGATGTTTCATCTACTCCTTGCCTTTGACACAGGTGCACAATGGTTTCTGTGCCTCACTTCCAACTCCCAGAAACCCTACTTCTCTCAAGGCCTGACTCTGGTGCCTATGATTTTGCTAAGCCCTTTCTTAAGCCCCACTAGCTAGTGCTGTACTCCCATTAGAGAAATTATTTTCTATTTATTTATTTGCATCTATTTTTTTATTTCCTAAGTAGGATATAAGCTCCTGGAGAGCACCCAGCATAGCATTTTGCACATACGTGCTTAAATGAGCTTTTGAATGTAGTTGAACTGATTTGAATGAATCTCTTTCACCTTTGTCTGTGTGGGAGGCAGAGCATCATCAAAGACTGTAAAGATACATTCTGTGACATCATTGCACATCTGGACGGGACAGACAATTGCCCCTTCCCCATCCTATCTGTAAAGGCTATACTGCTTACATGCTGAGGGCATTTGAGGAACAAGGCAGATCTTTATCAAAGGAAAAGATCATTTTTTAAAAAAGGATTTTTGTATTATTTAAGGAAATCTTATTAGTGGGGCAAACAGGGGAGTCCAAACCCTTACAACAAACTTCCATTATGTAATTGACAACTTATTCCCATTTAACAATAATCTGTCTTTCAGTCATACAGATTCCCCCTTACCCATCAGAAATAAACTTAAAACATGCAATTAATGTTTTCTCTTGAACCCCTCAAAAGAAAATAAAATCCAATCTTTAATTTTTAGCCTTAAGACCTTTTTACATTATTTGTGAAGTAACAATTCTTTTTTGTAAACTAAACTATAGAGACAATTGGCTATTTTTTTTTCTTTACTTGATTTTTCTCTTCAACAAGCCACAAACATTGGAGTCTTATTAAGCATAATGCACTGGCCTAGATCTTATGGGAGATGCAAAGATGAATGCCACATGGCCCCTGTTTTCAAGGTATTAGGAAAATTAACGCATTTGCCATAAGAGGTGAATAAATAGTACTATCAGTTCAGGTGAAGCTGAGTCCCCTTCAGGAAAGGCTTCATGGAAATAAGTGACATTTGATGAATCACCTCTCCTGATGAGGCAAATTTCTGTTAAAATATTCCAATTAAACATGTAAATTCATAAAAGCTTATTTTATCATAAGATTGCTTATCTTTAAAATAATTAACTTTTAAAGAAGAGAGGTGTAGGACAAGATTACTAACAACTATGTTAGTATAATAGTAAATGAATAAAAACAATAATACCAAAAACTGCACTATTAAACATTTTCAGAATTCCATAAGTGCCAATAGCAGAAGAATAAATGAATTACACACATAAAGTGTCTTGATTTTAAAGAACTTTCCAGAAAAATAACTGTTTGGGAGGAAAGAATCTACTCATAGTTTAAAAGTTTGGGGTCAATCATAATTTTATTTCACTTCTAAAATATGAAGTATTTATTTTCCCCAGATACTTGAATTATATTGAGACTGATGTATGTTTGGTTTTTCCCAGCTTACATAATGGTAAGCTAAGTAGATTCTTACCATCTTTTCAATAATATTTTACATGGACTTCCAATCCTACATAGGTACTGTTAAGTGGAAGTGTTATTACTGATGGTTTTCTCCAACAGTAACCTGAACCTTCTCTTAGCTGGGTGATCACATACCCACTCTAGAATTAAATAAAATAGGTCAGTCTTTTACCCAGTTTATACTGCCATTTAGATTTGGGCAGAGGGTAGACTTGAGGTTTTGTTTCCTTTTAGAGAATTTGGAAGGAATTGTTCTGAAATGGATAATGGCAAGGTAGCAATGAGTTCCTAAAATAAAAGGATTTTTCTGAGGGGAGGGAAGAATTAAGACAAAAGTCACAGAAATTGCCCCTACATTAGAACCCTAGAGCCCTATGCTATCACCAGAATATGATTATGTACAAAGATCTTGGCTGATTTTTTTCCTTCAATTTTACACAAAGTAAAATCTGTTTTATAGATGTTATGTTAAAGAAAATAAAATGTAAACTGCTATTCATATGCTAATATTTATGGATTTATTTGTGGTCTCTTGCAGGTCTAAACTTCTGTGACTCAGATTGATATGTAAATAAATTTTGCATACAAAATCATAATATTGTATGTTAGATTGATTAATTTTCCCCTCCCACTAGTGTTTGGGAGAGATGTTAGAGTATATGCATGTTTCCTGGAAGATGGGTATTAAAAAATGTGTCTCATATTGATGCAATTGATTTACTTAGATGCTTAAGTTATTAAAATCAATCACCAAAGGATATTTTACTTCATTATGTAGTGATATTACCTGTTCATGCAAAAAAAAATTCTTTAAGTAAATAGACTTTGTGTAATATGTCCCTAAAAAGTTGCCTGCAAATTATATGATTTTAAATGTACTAGAGGACTTTGATATTTAAAGTAATTTTATTTTCAATACTTCTTTAAAGTGATCATTCATTCCCTAATTATATATCTATAAATCATTTTTTCATATGTAGAATTTGCATAATTTCTATTGTACATTCATATGTCTAATATAACTACGTATATATAAGAAAGTTAGGTGAATCAGTAGATTGAACACTAGGCAAAGAATCAGATTCAAAACCATACCTCATCCTCCAGATTATTCCACCATGTCCCCTCACAGATTACTCCCCCTATCTTTTTACCTCCTCTTTTATGTATTGTATTCACCTATTAGAATATAAACTTCTTGCAAAGGAGTTTGGATTGTAACCAAGAATCAACTATCCAGCAAAATTAAGTATCTTTCAGAGAAAAAGATGGATATTCAATGAAATAGAGGATTTTCATGTGTTTTTTCATGAAAAGACCAGAGCTGAACAGAAAATGTGATGGATATTAAATAAAATAGGGGATTTTCATGTGTTTTTGATGAAAAGACTAAAGCTGAACAGAAAATTTGATCTTCAAATACAGAACACAAGAGAAGCATAAAAAAGGTAAAAAGGGAAGGAAAATAATTGTTTTTAAAGGTTAAAATGTTTACATCCCTATATGGAAAGATGACATTTTTAACTCTTGAGAATTGTATCTTTGTTTTGAGTATTAGGAGGGTATAGGTATAATTTGACTTTACTGCGATGGCATAAAAAAGAAGAGAGGAGAAATAAAATGGGGTAAATTACTTCACATGAAGAGGCAAAAATCTATTACATTTGAGGGAAAGAAGGGAGGGGGATGAGCATTTTGTAAATTTTAATCTCATTGTATTTGACTCTTAAGAAAGAATATCAGACATTCTTACTTTTCCTACAGGAAAGTACAGGAAGAGAAAGGGGAAAGGAAAGAGGAAGGTAATCGAAGGTATAACAGAAAGAGAAGGGAAAAGGAATAAGAAAGGGGGTTTTGTAAAAGGAGAGGGCAGATCAAGGGAGGTGTTAGAAGCAAAACATTGGTGGTGAGGGAAAGGGGAAAAAGAAAGAAAATATAATTTGGGGAAAATAAAATGATGGGAAATAGAATTGGAATTTTAACTGTGAATGTGAATGGGATGAACTTTCCCATAAAATGGAAGTTGATAGCAGACTAAATTAAAAGCCAGAATCATACAATATGTTGTTTACAAGAAACACAGTGAAGTTAAAAGGCTGGACGAGATCTATTATGCTTCAGTTTAAGTAAAAAAGGCAGGGGTAGTGATCCTGATCTCAGATAAAGCAAACTGATGGTGTATTAATATAAATTGAAACATACTTCTTTTTTACTTTACTCTTCTTGAGATTTTTTTGGTCTCTTTTCTTTCACAAAATGACTATGATAAAAATGTTTTGCATGACTACACATGTATAACCTGTATCAACTTGCTTGCTTTTTCCATGATGGGGGTTGCAGAAGGGGGATGGGAGAGAATTTGTAACTCTAAAGTTTTAAAAACAAATGTTAAAAATGTTTTAACATGCAACTAAGGAAAATAAAGCATTAAATAAGTTTATTTTATTTTTTATAAAGCTTTTTATTTTCAAAACATATGCACAGATAATTTGACAACATTGACCCTTGCATAGCCACAATTGTGTTTCAGATTTTCTCCTCCTTTCTCCCCCTCCTCTAGATGGCAAGCAATTCAATATATGTTATTCATGTTAAAATATATGTTAAATCCAATATGTATAAACATATTTATATAATTCTCTTGCTGCACAAGAGAAATCAGATCAAAAAAAGAAAGTAAATGAGTAAAGAAACAAAATGTAAGTCTCTCCAGGCCTCTCTGAAATCATCCTGCTGGTCGTTTCTAACAGAATAATAATATTCCATAACATTCATGTACCATAGTTTATTCAGCCATTCTCCAACCGATAGGCATCCATTCAGTTTCCAGTTTCTAGCCATTACAAAAAGGGCTGCCACAAACATTCTTGCACATTTGGGTCCCTTTCCTTCCTTTAAGATCTCTTTGGGATACAAGCCCAATAGAAACACTGCTGGGTTAAAGGGGGAATGCACAGTTTGATAACTTTTTGAGCATAGTTCCAAATTGCTCTCCAGAATGGTTGGATCCATTCACAGTTGCACCAACAATGTATCAGTTTCCCAGTTTTCCCATATCCCCTCCAACATTTGTCGTCATCTTTTCCTGTCATCTTAGCCAATCTTATAGGTGGTATCTCATAGTTGTCTTAATTTTAATTTCTGATCAATAGTGATTTAGAGCACCTTCTCATATGATTAAAAATAGTTTTAATTTCTTCATCTGCAAATTGTCTTTTCATATCCTTTGACCATTTATCTATTAAAGAATGGTTTGGATTCTTATAAATTTGAGTCAATTCTCTATATATTTTAGAAATGAGGCCTTTATCAGAACCCTTACATGTAAAAATGATTTCCCAGTTTATTGCTTCCCTTCTGATCTTGTCTGCATTATTTTGTTTGTATAAAACCTTTTTAACTTAATATAATCAAAATTATTCATTCAGTGTTCAGTTATGAGTTCCAGTTCTTTGAACACAGATTCCTTCCTTCTCCACAGATCTGAGAGATAAATTATCCTATGTTCCTCTAATTTGCTTATAATATCACTTTATGTATAAATCATGAATCTATTTAGATCTGATCTTGGTATGTGGTATTAGGTATAGGTTCTTCTATACTAGTTTCCAATTTTCCCAGCAGTTTTTGTCAAATAGTGAGTTCTTATCCCAAAAGCTGGGATCTTTGGGTTTGTCAAACACTAGATTGTTATAGTTATTGCCTATTATGTCCTGTGATCCTAACCTATTCCATTGATCAGCTACTCTATTTCTTAGCCAGTACCAAATGGTTTTGATGACTGCTGCTTTATAATATATTTTTAGTTCTGGCAAAGCTAGGCTACTTTAATTAGCATTTTTTTTCATTAATTCCCTTGAAATTCTTGATCTTTTGTTCTTCAAGATAAACTTTGTTACTTTTTTCTAGATTTGTAAAATATTTTCTTGGGAGTTTGATTAGTGTAGCACTAAATAAGTGGGTTAATTTAGGTAGTATTTTCATTTTTATTATATTCTCTCAGCCTACCCATGAGCACTTGATATTTTTCCAACTGATTAATAGTTCCTGACTTTCTCTTGACAGATTCCCAAATATTTTATTCTATCGATAGTTATTTTATTTTTTATTAAAGCTTTTTATTTATAGAACATGAGTAATTTTTCTACATTGACCTTTGCAAAACTTTTTGTTCCAAATTTTTCCTTCCTTCCCCCCACCCCCTCCCACAGATGGCAGGTAGTCTAATACATGTTAAATATGTTAAAATAAATAGATAAATACAATATATGCATACATAACTGTAAAAATCGGATCTACAAAGAGAAAAAAAAAACAACCTAAGAAGGAAAACAAAATGCAAGCAAACATCCACAGAAAGTGTTAAAATGCTATGTTGTGGTTCACACTCAGTTCCCACAAGCCCCTCTCTGGGTGCATATGGCTTTCTTCTTTGCTGAACAATAAGAACTGATTTGAATCACCTCATTGTTGAAGAGAACCACGTCCATCAGAATTGATCATTTTATAGTCTTTTTGCTGTGTATAATGATCTCTTGGTTCTGCTCATTTCACTCAGCATCAGTTCATGCAAGTCTCTCCAGGACTCTCTGAAATCGTCCTGCTGGTCGTTTCTTACAGAACAATAATATTCCATGACATTCATATACCATAATTTATTCATCCATTCCCCAACTTATGAACATCCATTCAGGTTCCAATTTCTTGCCACAAACATTTTTGCACATGTGGGCCCCCTTACCTCCATTAAGATCTCTTTGGGATATAGGCCCAGTAGTAATCAACAGTTATTTTAAATGGAATTTATCTTTGTATCTCTTGCTGCTGGACTTTGTTGGTAATATATAAAAATGCTGATGATTTATGTGGATTATTTTTGTATCCTGTAACTTTGCTAAAATTGTGAATTGCTTCTAGTATTTTTTAGTTGATTCTCTAGGGTTCTCTAAGTGCACCATCATATATCATCTGCAAAGAGTGATAATTTGGTTTCCTCATGACCTACTCTAATTTCTTTAATCTCTTTTTCTTCTCTTACTGCCAAAACTAACATTTCTAATACAATATTGAATAGTGGGCAGCCTTGTTTCACTCCTGATCTTATTGGGAATGGTTCTAGTTTGTCCCCATTACATATGATGCTTGTTGATGGTTTTAAATAGATGCTACTGATCATTCTAAGGAAAAGTCCTTTTATTTCTCTACTCTCTAGTGTTTTTAATAGGAATGGGTGTTGGATTTTGTCAAATGCTTTTTCTACATCTATTGAGATAATTATATGTTTTTTGTTAGTTTGGTTATTGATACAATTGTTTATGTTGATAGTTTTCCTAATATTCAACCAGTCCTGCATTCCTGATATAAATCCTACTTGGTCATAGTATATTATCCTGGTGATGACTTTCTGCAATCTCATTGCTAATATTTTATTTAAGATGTTTTCATCAATATTCATTAGGGAAATTAGTCTATAATTTTCTCTCTGTTTTTACCCTACCTGATTTAACTATTAGCACCATATCTGTATAATAAAAGGAATCTGGTAGGAGTCCTTCTTTCCCTGTTTTTTCAAATAGTTTATATAGTATTGAAAAGTTCTCTCTTTTCATTTTTGAGACTAACAATTTGATTTTCTTCTTTCCTTTTTCTAATCAAATTAACTAAAGATTTATCTGTTTTGTTAGTTTTTTCATAAAGCCCATTCAGTTTTATTTATTCAATAGTTTTCTTATTTATTTGCCAATCTCCAGAACAAAGCACTTCCTGCCCACTCAAGGCCCACAGATATCAAGCAGACCCTTTTGCAAATAGGTAAATAGCAAATAGGTTCCAGTCAGCCTGGTCTGCCTTTGATATTCTAAAAAGCCACAATTTATCTCTTCCTGCAATTGGGTTCCCAGTGAAAAACTCCACCAATCTCTCATTATTCTGAGAAGTCCTCAGTTTCCCCTCTCACTCATCACCATATAATCTTGCTATTGCTGTGTATAATAATCTTTTGGCTCTACTCATTTTACTCAGCATCAGTTCATGTAAGCCTCCTCAGGCCTCTCTGAAATCACTTTGTCGATCATTTCTTATTAGGACCAAACTTCTTATAGTCAAAGAAAAGGATATATACCATTCAGTAACTGTGGAGATCCATTTCCAAATTGTTTTCCAGAATGGCTGAACCAGTTCACACTTCTATCAACAATGCTCTAATATATTTGTTTTCCTACATCCCCTCACTACTTCTCTAAGTAAAATTTTAATGAATGTAAATTCAATGGCCTATGCCTGGGTCAAATAAATTAAGCCTTATTTAATTGAAAATAAAATGGGTCTGGACAGCAATTTGTAAGGAAAAATGATTCAGGTGTATTAGTGGACTTCACACGCGGGATGAATTAACATGATGATAAGGAAGACAAAAGAGTAAATATGAGTTTAGGCTTTTTCATGCAGTCATTGTATCCAGGATGAAAAAAGGTGATCATCTCATTATATTCTGCCCTGATTAAAGCATGTATTAAATATCATGCTCATCTCAGAGCATTGTTTTAGGAAGGATCTAAACAATTCGAAATGGATTCAGAGGAAGGTTGGCAAGATAATATATATATATATATTATATTGGCAATATATCGTGGTCCTACATATATATGTATATATATGTAGGACCATGATATATTAGGATCAATTGAAGAAAAACTAGGAAGGGACTTTGTCTTCTAATATTCAAAAGACTGGTATAATTCTTTAGATATTTCTGTTTGTGAATGTTATTGTATTCACTGAATCAAGTCCTACAATACTGGAGAACCTCTTAAGTAAGACCCATAATGACTCCAAGAGAATTTGTTCTAACTATTCAAATAAATAATTTTATTTTCTAGAGTATTACATGCAATTTATATCATGTCTATCACTATATGCATATTTATGTACATAAACATATTTCTATAATACACATAATATTTATTTTTATAGACACAATTGAAGAGAAATGAGAACTGAATTACTTCTAGAAACTATTCAGTGACCAAGTTTCTCCCTAAAACCCTCATCATTTTAAGATCATAAACTCACAGATTTAGAGCTACACTGGACCATCTAATCCAGCTCTCATTTTACAAGAAACTGAGACCCAATGGGGTGATTTGTCCAAGCTCATATAAGCAATAAGTGGCAAAGCTAGCATCTAATCCAGGTCATTTGACTTCAAACTTAGCCCTCTTTCCCTCAGTCTTCTTCTATTGCGTAACTCATGGATCATCACTTTCTCCAAAGAATTAAAACTATAGGCCACCCAAATGGGGCAATGAAGAGATTTACATGAATAAAATACAATATGTTTTCAGTGATGGATTTCTCAAGAGAAGCAACATAAATCATTGGAGAGAGAGAGATATAATTAGAAAAGACCTATATGAGATGGAAAGAGTAACTCATGGAGAAAAGAAAATCATTGGGAGAACCTACCTGAGGTATTTCACTAAACTCGGTGTAGGTAAAATATAAAATAGCTAAGATACAATTCTTCCAAAGAAGCTGTAAGTATTCTTGAATATTAGCCTATGAACTGATTATAACCATTCTATGCTTCTCTATTATTTAGCATTTTCTTTTCTGAATGAGAATGAGGCTATCTATTCCACATCTGATTTAAATTTTTACCGAGTACTTTTTCTTCCACTTCCCTCACCTCCTTTACTGAGGAAATCCCAGAAGTAAAAAATAGAAATATTCTTCAAGGAAGGAAAGCCAAGAGGAGTCTGATTCTCTTGGAGAGGAGACAAGCAAGCCCTCAACAATGAATCGAAGACAAATCATGAAGGTAGGTAAAGGATAAATATTGAAGAAGGCCATGAATTCAGGTAACTTCAGCCTAGCACTGTCTAGTTAACTGCTGTGATCAATATGTAACTCATAAAATAAAGCAAAGAGCTTTAAGCAATTGCTTCAGCACTAAAAGATGCAGAATCCCAATATCTAGAAAGCTTTGTCTTGTGACAAAGCTCTTACTGAATCTGCAGATCCTAATATTCATAATTAGCAGTTAACCTTGGCTAGACTGCGGAGTAATGAGATTGCTGACATAAACTGATCTCTGTTTCTGGTTGTCTTTCTATTTACATGATACTTTTTATTGTGGTATTTAAGCACTGGTATAGACACAACAGTTTAAATTCATTATCTGATTTAGGAGGATTTTCTTCCTTTTCCATTTCCTCTTGATTGGGACTCTGAATTATTGAAGTTTGAAAGGTGTCTTCCATCTTTCAGATTTTTTCCATTAAGAAGGTGAGGGGGAAAAGGGGGGATTAGTGAATCCTGCAAGTATTTTCAATTTCTATAAAAGACACTGATTACCACATTTAATAAAGTTAAGAAAGCTTTCTTGGGGACATGTGTCTCTCTACTTCCGTAAAAAGATAGATAGCTATAGAGTGTCTGCAAGAGCCTTAACAAAGTTATACCACAATCCTTAATTGCCATAGGGATTAAAATGTTTTGAGAGACTAGGAAAAAAATGTGTTCAGAGTCCATTGCCAAATTTGTTCATTTCATCATTTAGGTTTTACCCAGAGTTTATGATTGAAATGATCAGGTTAGACTTTTTGTGTTTCTAAAACCCATATTCAAAGCATACCCCTCCAGACAAAATATCCAACATTTTTCCATAAATAAGTAAATCTAGTTATTAAAAATACACTCATGTATCTATAGGATATTAAGGTTTTTGAGGTATTTTCTTCACAAGACTGTATAGTATTATTCCCATTTTTTAGATAAGGAAATAAGATTCAGAGTTTAAGTAATTCACTCTCGATCATATAGTTAAAAAGTGGCAAAGGTAAGATTTGAATGCAGGTCTCTTGATTCTATACCCACCACTCTTTGTACTATATCATGCTGACTGTTATAAATCAAATGAAAAAATACTTAAAGCATTTTTAAAGTGGCAGCGACTTTGAAGAAACATAATTTCCTAAAGGAAAAAGAAGACAAGGGAAAAGGAAATGAATGAATGAATGAATGGATGGAAAAGCATTTATTAAACAACTAAACATTTATTTTAGGAACTATGCTGTATACTAGAGGAAAAAAAAGATAAAAGTGAGATAGTTCCTGCCTTGAAGGAGCTTTCTTTCATTCTAATACTGAGACATAACATGTTATGGGAATGGTGGCCATAATGCAGGGTTTTTATCTGAGGAGTCATAAGTAGTGAAGTTATGATAATATTCCAGAATCCAGGTGGTTCAGACCCACATAGCTGGAGGTGAAGTGGAGTCAGGAAGACTGAAGTTCAAAACCAGTTTTAGTTACTCATTAGCTATGTAATACTGTATAAGTCCCTGAACTTCTATATATCTCAGTTTCCTGATCTGTAAAATGGGAATAATAAGATCTGATTGGACCTACAGTGTGGATGACCTGAGATGAAATCCAGATTCAGATATTTATTAGCACATAGTTGAAACACTATAAATTATCCTGTCCTCCCTCATACTCTTTCCAGTAGCAATAGCAGTATTTTTAAATTTGATTACTGTCCTCAGAATAAGTGGAGGACATATGGGGTTGAGGGGAAATTTGCAGCAAGGCAGAGGGTTGGATGCACACTCTGAACAGGACTTATTTTCCTGATGGATAGCTGTATCAATTCTATGGGATCATCATCAGATCAGGCCAAATGGCAAGCCACAAAATGTTATACAGTATCTGAGAGAGGAATGGTTTTTACTTGCCTTCTCAAAAATTAACAATTGATTTTTAGAATCATTTCATCCAATCCCTTCATCTCAGTGAGGAAATTTAGAAGCCTACCAATATTATAAGTAACTAATGTCCAAGACTTGGCAAAATGGGCACTAAGCTGGAATTTAATTTTGTCACCAATAATGGCATATCCTAGAATAATATAATTTAAAAGTGTGAATGCTTATTTTACTCAGACACTCAAAACCAGGTCAGAGACAAAAAGAATAAAGAGAAGTTAAAAAGCAAAGGTATGTTAGGCTAACTCAGATTTCAATCCCTAACAAGAGTGGTCCTGGGTCTCACACCCTAGTCAGCCTATTTTTAAACCCTAAATGTCTTCATCAAACATAGGATCTGTATACATGCCCCCTGATACTAAATACTTGTGTGTCAGCTCAAGATTAGGAGATTGGAGGTAAGTGGTGGGGAGAGATTTTCTGTCACTAATGTTATCATGATATGATTTCATTAAATGTATTTGATTTGAACTTGGCCCTTTGGCTAAGTAGCAAAAAAGATGTATATTGGTGAGGGTTTATGAGTGATACTTTAGAAAAGAATGCAAATACCTATGGACCTATGCAATACCTAGGACCCGGGGAGCTTTCTGGGGACTCATGAGTGAGAGGAGTGTTACATAGAAGAATGCAATATTATAGAGCTTATCTGTGAGTCACCATTTTGGATTCCCTACATAGATCCATTGGGGAAATTTTCCTTGAGTGTTTCTTTATTCCTGTAAATAGATAATGATAGCATCTAGCTTTCAGGATTGTTTGTAATAATTTTCACTCCCTCTCTTTTCTCATATTCTTAACAGATTTGATTATAATCCTCAGAACAAGTTCCTAAGTTGTACATAGTGGAGGAGAGATGGGAATTTTCTTATGTGTGCATGATTTAAGGAAAGGTTATTTTAAACTATTTAAAATATTCAATAGGCCACTGTGTGTCAAAATATCACTGAAATATTGTTTATTGTTAAATGATTGAGCAGTGGATAATAAAAGCAAATTAGTTGTTAAGTCTGTCCAACAATGGTGTGTGCCAATTCACCTGGAGCCACATAAAGAAGTTAGCAGAGTCCCTGACAATGTAATTTAAAGGATCCACAAATATTCTTGATTAGTTAAAGCCAATAAAGTATGAGGTGTTTGCAGAAATCAGAGAATCAATTCGAGAAAGCAAAGAAATCTCAAGAATCATATGTCATGTAGAAGAGAAGGCTCTTATTTTGTTTCACAGGTGAAATCATATTAGAGTACAAAGACCAAGGTATTTGTCAAAGTGAAGCAAATCTGATTGATTCCAGAGTGTCTCCCCATATATAAGACACAGAAGCAAGATGAGAGAGTATCAATGCTCAACCCAGATTCTGAGAGAGGACCTCAAAGACATCCTGATGGGAAAGAAAAATGGTGGCTTCTAATCCCTTCATGGAGATAAAGGATCATAGCATCAAAGCTCACACAAAAGCCTCATATAACAAGTACCCTAGAAACAGACAGCCAGAGATGTAGAATGATGTTCTGTTATAATTATGGAGCAAATGACTTTCTAGGGTTTTTTTTTTCCTGAGAGCATCCTGCTCATCATTTCCCACTGAACAATAATAATCCATGACAATCACATACCACAATTCATTTAGCCATTCCCCAGTTGATGGGCATCCCCTCAATTTCCAATTCCTTGCCCTGAAAAGAAGGCTGCTACAAATATTTTTTTTATACACAGAGATCCTTTTCCTTTTAAAAAAATATTTTTTGGTATTCATGCCTTGTAGTAGTATTGTTAGATCAAAGAATATGCATGAAGGTATGATAACAGCATAGAAGGAAAGAAGGGGGGCATATTTGAGGAGATGTTAGGAAAAATTGATATTAAAACTTGATTAATTCACATACAATAATTTGTTTATATCTCATATCCATCAGACTGGTAAAGAAAAAAAAGACAAATGTTAGAAAGGGAAATAGACACATCAATCGACTTCTAATGGAGCTGTGAATTGCTCTCTCCATTCTGGAAGCACTTTGAAACTGGGGCCAGGAGGTAAGAATCTATTTCAGGTTTTGATACTTAGTGGCTTGGCTCACCAACTTCCCTTTTCTATATGCAATAACAGAAACATTTATTAATAAATTGATAAGAAACCTGGCGACTGAAGCAAAATGCAAACTCAACTATATAATGGATCAAAGACATACCTTTGAATTTAGGACAGGAAAAGCAGCCCACAACAGAGAATAAAGACATTTGGGAGAAAGTTACTTGAGGACATTGGTATGATAATTTTACTCTGATGTGTATCTCAACTATTTATATCTCTGTCCAAGTAGTCAAGATTCAGACAATCATTTGTAAATCTGTAGATTGTGCTTACTGAAAAGGATATAGGAATATCAAAGAATGTATTTTATATCAAGTCTATAAGCATCGGAAGTATATATATATATGTACATACATATATATATATATACTTCCAATGCTTATATATATGTATGTATAAATATATATATATGTATGTATATATATGTATATGTACATATATATACACATACATATATATGTGTGTATATATATATATTTGTCTCTCGGATCAATAAAATTTGAAGAGTTCATATTGAATTCTCTCCATCTGGCCCCTATATAACAACCCTTATTCACTACTGGAGCTGGACTTCAAGATACCCCCACTACAAATCACTGAACTTTCCATACTCCTTGCCCCAATACTAGGACTATACTCCAAAGAGATTTTTTTTTAAATAGGAAAAGGACTCAAATATACAAAAATATTTATGATAGCACTTTTTATAGTGGCAAATAAGTATAAACAGAGAAAATATCTATGAAATATAAAAGAACCAAAGGAAGATATCTAAGAAGTTAGGTACATTCTCTGTAGAGATTTACAAAAAGCCATAAGTAAGAATTTACAGAATAAAAAATAATAAATTGATGACAATTTGTACTAAGAGGTGATATTCCCTCATTGATGTCTGTTTACCATTGAGGATGAGGATAGCTGTTGAAGGAGGTGGGACATTATGAAGTGGGAAGGCTTAGATTTGGGATTTTTGTCAACAAAGGGAATTCTTGGTATAAAAATTCCTTCCACTAAGTAAATCAGCAACTCATCTCTAGCCCACAGTTTTAGAGAGCGGTCTGTATATTCAATGTATACATTCCCAGTGTATATTCCCAAAACTATAGTGATATTTCAGAGGAGTGACTTGAATCTATATCTTTCTGACACTGAGGCTGATCCAAGATCCTCTACAATATATTAGTTCTCTTTAATGTAATTAAGTAGTTGAAGAGAGGAAAATTTTATCAGCACTGACCTTTCTCATACAATGCTTATTTACAACCTATGAAATATCTAATTAGAAATAATTTATCTCATTACTTTCCTAATTGATTTCAATCCAAACAACATTTATTGAATGATACACTGTGGTACTATTCATTACCGTTCAAAAAGAGTTTATATTGTGAAAAATACAATACAAATTTATTTAAAAGTATTACTCAATTCATAATAGCCTTTCATTTTATGTATTTTTCTCAATCAAATGATAACAAGAATCATACTTGTACTATCTACTTACTTGTACTATCCTACCTCAGTTTTTTTCTAAGATTTACCTGGGATTTTATGAATAGCTACATCATCTAAATAACATTTTTAAATGCAAATATATTAAAGGTAGGAGAACTATTATGTTCTGGAAAAGCCTAAAAATCTCAAAGTAAACATTAAAGCTAGATAGTCTCTTTTGTCAAATGTGACATGCTGAAGAAATTATTAATTATTAAGGGGGAAACAGACACAATCCTTTCTTTAGTATATTTATATTTGATGGGGAATGGATGCTCTGTATAAGGGGTGACTGCAGCATGACTCTGTCCTTGGTATATTGAGCTCACATACAGTAATTCCCTCACCAAACTAGGTCAGTTAACAAAAGTAAAAGAATTCTTGTGGAGTTTCTTTTCTTCCTTAAATCAAGGTAATTAAGGAATATGAAAATTTCAATGGGCTACATAATAGACTTTTTTAAAGAATAGACAAAGTAAAGAATTCTCCATTTTTGAAAGACAAGAAGTTTGCATGATGGTGGGTTTTATTAAATTCTTTCTTCACTATAATCTTTCTTTCCTACTCTGTAGAGGCCCCAGTTGCTTTAAGTGACTAACTGAGGGAAAGATGGTTAATTGGCAAAACCAATTTTCATTATGAATTTAATCACATAATACAAAAGAGGCTGTGCCACCAGTGCAGACTACATAATTATTATACCCATTTATCCTGCACATGTGAATGCAATAAATTGTCTGCCTTAGCATCACACATACACAGGCAGAGAGAGAAACAGAGAAGGGAATGGAAGGAAAGAGAGAGGGAGGGAGGGAGGGAAACAGACAGACAGACAGATAGTAACTCTAGATAACAAAACCTGTTTTATAATGTGATGAGAGTGATTATTAAATGGTTAATAAGAACAAAAAAAACTTCTTCATTGTAAATATCACCAATTTATTAGGAAATAATTCAGCTGGAAAGAAATCCTCATTGAGATGAGCCATGGCAAATGCTTCAGTGGATGCTGCAGAAAGTTGTCACCACCAAAGTAAGTTTTTGACATGGTCAAGTGGTTCAGCATTGGAAATTGATAGGATTTTATCAGTGAAAGTGACATAGAAGATGATATTTTATTATCTGTCTTGCTCTGCTCCCTAAGGGCCATGAGACCTTTGCTTTTACTTGCAGCTGAATCATTTTTCATGTATTGTCTCTCCAACTTAAGCTCCTTGAGAACAGGGACTGTCTTCACATTTTTTATTTGTATCCCTATTGGTTAGCACGGAGCTTTGCACATAGTAAGCACTTAATAAAGGCTTTTTTATTCATTCATTGACCTAAAATAGGTCCAACTGGGTAAATAAGTTTTTTAAATATATGAGACACCTTTCTTGCAAAGATAGGGGACTATGAATCTAGAGCATATCTATTGTTAGACTCAGTGCATTTATTAATTTTGTTGAACTGTTTTTTAAAACTGCTTTTTCTTATTCACTGACTAGGGAATGGAGCAAAGACATTCAGAAATAAAGGTGATAGAAAAAAAAGATATCAATACTTCTTTAATAAAGGAGATAATTTGGACAGACAATGTAGCTTCCTAATTATGGGACCTTGAACAATTGTGACCCATCACTACCCTATTCCCTGTTGCCCTTAGGATAAAATATAAAATGTCCAACCTGAGATTTAAAGCCCTTCACAATCTGAGTCCCTCCTGCTTTTCCAAACTTATTTCATGATTCCCTTTTATATGTTCTATCTTCAAGTTAAATTTACCTCCTTTCTATTCCCTCAAATTAATAATATTCCCATCACCAAAACTTTGTGGTATATTTTCCATACCTAGTTTGTCGTTCTTCCTTAATTCCTCTTAGCATACCTTACTTTCATCAAAATTCAATACAGATGTTGTGTCACATGAGGCATTAGTGATTTCTCATTCTTCAGACTATCTTATATTTACTTATATATATATATATCATATGTATGTATATGTATATATGTAAGTATGTATATATCATATCCCTGTGGAATGTAAGCTCCAAGAAGTCAGGAATTATTTTTCTCTTGTCTTTGTAACCCTAGTGTCTGGGATACAGTAGATGCTCAATAAATGCTCTTTCCCCCCACATGTCCCAATTAGGATTCCATCTAACATCCTTTGTACATCTTTATATATATATATATATGTATATATATATATGTATGTATTATTATTTTATATATTTTTATTAATACTTTTTATTTGCAAAACATATGTATGGGTAATTCTTCAACATTAACCCTTACAAAGCTTTCTGTTACAATTTTTCCCCCCCTACTCCCCACCCCTCCCCTAGATGGCAGGATATCCACTATGTGTTAATTATGTTAAAATACTTGACAAAGTATTTTATGTATACATATTTCCACAAATCATTTTTGTGCTGGAAAAATCGTATCTACAAGAAAGAATAATCAGCCTTTGTACATATTTTGACGGAGTCATGAGTGTTGGGAGGAGATTGTCTATAAGTTCTTATTTAATTGAAGTTTCTATCTCTCTATCTCTCATTTCCCTCATCTGTAAAAACAGAATATTGGTCCAGATGATTCAAAAGTTCCTTCCAGTTCCAAATGCTATGATCCTATGGTTCCAACATAAGTTACATAGTTGGTAAGAATTTTGATGATAAAGCTAAACTACAGAAGTGGTTTAAATATAAGATTTTTAGGATTACAGAGTGATAAATGAGCATTATCTTTATTGATCTCATCAAAGGAGGCAATATAGTAAAGGAGAAAGATCCCTGGGTATGGAGTCAGAAGCCCAAGAATTGAATTTTGGCTCAAATACTTAGGTGACCTTGGATGCTCAACAATCACCATGTAACTCAGGCAATTTTCTAGGATTTAGTGGTTCTTAGAATTAGAGTTTGAAGGTCCTTTAGAGTTCATCTAATCTAATCCCTTCATTGAACAGAGGGGAAAAATTTAGTGCTGAGAAGATTAAGTGACTTGCCCAAGATCACACAGATAGTAATGGGGATTTGAACCCAGATTCTCTTACTCCAGTCAGTGAGTACCATGCTGCCTCTATTATCTTATTATCTATCATAGCATATTATTATCTACATATATATAGATCTATATATCTATAATATTATTAATTATATTATTATCTATTAAGTCACAAATACTTTGTGATCTGCTGGGATGGGTCATTTCCCAGTCTGATGAAATAATAGTTCCTTTGTCTATTTCCATAAATTATGGATATATACCCTGGTATGAAGTTTGTGGTGCTTTTTTTTTCATTTTTTTTTCCAGCAGCGAAGCACAGTTTCTAGACAAATTTTAGAAAGCTATATTAGCTTTGAGTCCTTTTGTATGTCTGTCATCTATTAAAACTGAGGTTGGAGAGGCTTATCATCAGAAGGAAAACCTCATTTTTAACTTTTCAACCAAACTGATGATGACTGAAATCCCTTCAAAGATTCATAGAAATTTAGAGGAGAAAAGGAACCTCAGTGTTAATCTATTCCAAACCTCTTATTCTACAGATGAGGAAATTGAGGTCAATTGCTCGAGATTACACAGGAAATAAATGGAAGAGCTAGGATTCAGATTTTTGGACTCCAAACCTGGAACTCTTCCTACTAAATCATATTTCCTTGGAGTTTTGAAGTTAATTTACTTGACTTTTGTCAATGGAAATAAATAAGTTCCCTAAAATGAACATTTGATTAGAATGAGAAGAATTGACTCTGGTTATCTATTCTTTGAAGAATGCAATGATGCACACCAATAAACTCCCAAACTCAGCTTTTTTTGACCAATAAGTCTTGTGTGTTTGTGTGAGTGGATTTGGGGTTCACTTCATACTTTTTTATAGTGCAAAATGCCCAGAACTAGATTGTCCCCAGCCCTAAAATCCTCTTGAAATGAGCAGGCATTTAGAGCCAGGCCACAGAGAAGAGACGGAGAGCTTTACACATTGATGAGATCTTCCAGAGCTTTGCCATGAACTTTGAGAGCCAATAATCACTCCCATACCATAATGAGGCATGAGAGATTTTCCCCTTTAATCATGTACAGTAATCAAAGTCTATAATGTGATTATATTCATTAAGCATTCACAATGATGCTCCATCCAACCTTCTACCCTTCCAGTTTCCCATTTCCTTAAACTACTCTTCCATTCTACTTCAACCATTGACCATGATGGCCACATTTTGAATATTAATATTGCCTCTTCATCAAAAACTTTGCATTTCTCCATTAAATCCCATCATTTCATCTCTCATACATCATCATCTCATATGTTACTCTTCCTAAACATATAATTTGCCTTCATTAAGACTTTTAACCCTTCTACCTCTCAGAAGTAACTCAGGCAATGCTTTTCATTTTGCTTTTCATGTTTCTCCTTTCCTAATATTGACTGTAGTTAAGCAATTCAACTTTATACTTTTGTGTACACTAAAATCTCTTGTCTTCTTTTTCTATCTCTGCTCATCTCTTGTGTTATGGTCTAGAGCTAGAAAAAGTCATCTAACTTAATTTACTGCAATAGAAATTTTTATTATCTAATTGCAATTGTGGCAGGTAGTTGGCACCATAGTGCATACAGTACTAGGGTTGACATCAGGAAGACATCTTCCTGAGTTCAAATCTGACCTCAGACACTTACTAGTTGTATGAGCCTGGACAAGTCCCTTAACCCTGTGTGCCTCAGTTTCCTCATTTATAATATGAATTTTCTCTGAGAAGGAAATGGCAAAGCACTCCAGTGCCTTTGTCAAGAAAATCCCAAATGGGTCATAGAGTTGGACACAACTGAACAAGTCTCAGTTGGGTCTTCCTTGAAGTGAAACAATCTTTTTATTCTTCCCTAATTGATTCCCTATCTCTATCTTTCCAAATTTCTTCTTTCCTCAATTTTTTTCATATCTCCCCCTTCAATTCCTCTAATGAGGAATTTGCCTCTTAATTTTCAAAGAAAATTATATCAGTCGGCATCCTTTTTCTCTCTTCTTTAAATCAAAATCTCTTGACTTCTGCCCCTCTCTTCTCCTATCTCTATTAATAAAGTGGCCCTTTTCCTTACCAAACTCAGCCCCTCCACATACACCCTTAGTCCCATCCCCTATTAGCTTTTCAAGCAAATCATTCCTCCATTTGTCTATTTCTAATTTTCAATTTCTCCCGAAACACTGAAGGCTTCCCAATTTCTTTCAGATATTTCCATTATCCCTTAAAAAATGAAAACAAAATCTATGGTACTTATCCCAAGAAAGACTAGCTAGATGACTACTTCTGACCTATCTTCTACAATCTCATTCTATTGTTGCCTATCTCAGCAAATAACACATTTAAAGATTATATTTTAACCCACCTATTATTTCTAGCAATTTATAACCTCTTTTCTTCCTGGGGAGACATAACTTTAAAAATAACTTTTTATTGATATCTTTTTTTTTCACATAATCACACTTTTTCCTACTACCCTTCTCCTTCCCCTTCTTGAGAATCAAACCATGACAATTAATATTTTTAAAGATTAAAAAAGGCATGGATAAAACAGCCCAGCAGATCAGGGTATATGAAAAAGTCTAAATAAATATGTGTGAAATACCTGTGGACCTCCCAACTTCATGAAGGAGTGAGTTGGATGTGTCTTCATATCTCTTTGTTATATCTGAATTCTATAATTTTTAAAATATTCACTTTTGATTTGTTATGTTAGAGATTAGACATCTTCCTAGCTCAAAAGCCTAGCCACTGTTCTTATCAAGTCACAATGCTTATAATATAACCTGTCATAAATGAACTAGAGTTTTCATTTTGTGTTCACATTTATTTGAAGTATTTGCTATTTTCTCCATGTTGAAAGCTATGTAAATTAAACATGTATTTAAATTTAATTGTGGAGATAGACTATATAATGATAAAAATTTAACTAGGAATAATGTTCTTAATCATAAATCCATTTGTGCCTTATTTCTTTCCATCAGAGTTTAAAGTTAGCCCATTTATTTAAATGATATCTTTGAAAATATTTCATAATACTCTTAGGAAAAAATCAAACCCTAAATAGGACTGGAGTTATGATTTCTTTGTCTAGTAAATAAATTCATTTTGCTTTTTATTGTTTTACATATCATAATTTTATTTATTTCTCTGTTTAGTTACATACCACTGAAGACTGATACTTCTGTTTATATCATCAATCTTGTATACTGGGGCTAAACTGGATTTTTTTAAATATTAAATAGTTATACAATTGATTTTATTGTATTAGAAAGCTCTAGCTATCTGTTAGAAATATTTCTGAAACTTCAGAGTGTCTTCACTAGAGAAAAAACTCATATGACCTCATCTTAAGAATCCTATAGAGATGTTTCCCCTTCAGGTAAGGATTGGAATAAATTATTTCTGAGGTTCTTTCTAACTCTGGTGATTTCAGAAACATGGAATCTTAAAGAGAGATTTCTATTTTATCTAATTAATGGAAACTATTTTAGACAATAGAAGTTTACCTTTTTCTAAAGGGATTAAGGGAATAACCTTAATAAGTTCAATATGATGAGCTAAGAGGGTGAGATGGAGAGAGATCTCTCAGATTTTAAAAAGCTCTTTTCTCTCTACAACAACAGCATACTCTTAGATTCTGTTTCAAAGTACAAATATTACTCCTGATCAGGTCTCTGAAATGGACACAAAGTGAGTTGGTTAATTTGGAGCCACCTCCTAAAGATGGGTTCCAATGGTTTTCTCCAAGATGATTTGGTTGATGAGAACACTAGAGAAGAGGACCCTTGATAAAGAAATGACCTCTCTATACTGGCATAAAAGAGAGTTGACTCTGCCATTTTTTCCACTTTTTCCCCCTCAGCTTCACCCCCCTCCAAAAAAAAATCTTTTTTTTTTTTTGTAAAGTAAAGTGAGGTGATAGAAACACAATGGGATTCTTTCTCTCCGATCTCTAATAATCACCAATGGCTGCCTTTCCAGGAAGTATATGATTCATGCTTTTGCCAACATTAGTCTAGAAGGGAATTACTGAAGCTTGAGTTCTTAACTATTGTTTATGCCTTGGGGGCTTAGTTCAGAGACCAGATAACGCAGCAGTTTTTCCCAGTTCCAAGAAATAGAAAGAGTGACCTTTCACGGCATCCTGTAGAGCACATACAAGTGCTCAAGAAAGATTTTTATACCAATTTATACTAAATATTCCATGAAAAGGAAGGAAATTTTCTGGACAGCATGATCCTGGAATCTAGTATTCTAGCAGAAAATGAGGCAATCTTGGGGGTAACATTGGGAGTAACCTCACATTTCAAAGTTCAAAGACCTAGACCCCCCAAAAGAGAAGAGTTCCTGAATTGCTTCACTTTTTTAAACAGAGAAAAAGATCATTAATGTGACCAACAGCTGGAGAATTGAACCATGTCTTGGGGAAGAACAACTATGCTTTGCCTCTTGCTATTATAAGAGACTGAATGTTCAGCAATCCCAAAGTATATTTGCCTTAGGATAGAAAGGCATTTATATTACAAGGCACCACCATAAGTGTTAGGGGGAAATTTGGACGCCATGAGAAAATCAAGAGAATTCACCAAAAGGTTAGGTTGTTGCTGGTGGCAATCAGAAGATCAATTCCCTTCTGAGGATAGAGGTTGTTGGCACAGTGAATAGATTATTGGGCCATACAGTGATAGCTGTGTGACTTTGGCCAAGTCATTTAATCTCTATTACCTCTGTTACCTCAACTGTAAAGTGGGGATCATAATACTCCCTACCACCCAGAGTTGTAAGAATCAAATGAGATTATTTGTAAAAATATCCTGATACATAGATGACATTTAATTAATCCTTGTTTCTTGTCTTTCTAGTTCACAGATTCCTACCAATATTTTATGTATTTTCTATATTTGTTTGTGGGATCCTGGGGCTACTTTTCTACCTTTTCCATTTACTAAAGTCTCTCTTTTACCCAATTTGAATTTATACTGTACAGGAGTTGGGGAGTTTATTTTCCATATTTGAGGAAAATTAGACCTAAACTATATACAATTATATTTGGAAATTTCCCAGAATAAACTTGGAGAAAGAGAGGTGGGATTTAAGCCAAAGAATATTAACCATTTGGAGAAAGCCTCTAGCATTAATTTTGGTGCAAATATAACTTTGAGGTCCTTGCAACATAGATTATACTCTCAATATCATGGCTATTTAAATTTAAAATCTTTGACCTTCATAAAATCATAAAATAACAGAACCATCAGAGCTCACAGCTTGTAAGATCTATAATATAGAAAATATCTTATACTATATACTTATACTTTTTTGGAAAAATCACAAAACCATGCTGACTGATTTATTTTATCTAATTTTATCTAATCTCCAGTGGATTGCTACAAGAAAATATCCTATTCTCTCTTATTTAATTTTATTTCCAATTCTTCTCATCTCTTCTTAAGTCTTCTATAACATCCCCGCCCCAATTTTTCATTTGGTGACTTTCCCTCATATTTCACTGAAAAAAACTGAAGTCATTTACCTAGAATTGCCCCTTCTTAACTCTCCCTTAAATCACTTGCATCAAGCACTTTCCCTTACTCTCTCCTTTTTACTCATCTCAGATGAAGAGATGACCCTTCTCCTAAGCAAAGCCAATCCCTCTAAAATATTGATCTGATCTCCTCTTGTCTTCTCCAAAAGATTACTCCAACTATCATCTCTGCCCTGTTATTTCTCAAAAGGGTAGTAGATCTGACTAGGTTACCCTTTCTGGCTTCCTTACCATCAGCCCTAGTGATTTTCTATCACTTTCAGGATTAAATATAGATTCCTTTGTTTGACATTCAAAGCTTTTTTTATGAATCCTAACCTTTCCTACCTTTCCAGTCTTCTCACAGTGGACTACCTTGCATGCATTTCTATGATGTAGCTAGTTAACCCTAGCTAATATATAATTCTCTTAGAAAATATTCTTATCTTGTAGCTTGCTCTATGTGATATAAAATTATTAGGAGACCCTGAATTTTTACCTTGTAAAACTACATGTCTCTGATGTCCACCTACAGTGTCTTCCAAAAGAAAAACCTTCATATACCAAATTATTCTCAGCAGAGTTCTGTGCACATACTTTGACACAATATATTAAAAATCTTTTTAAAAATACTGTTATCTTTTTATAATTACATTTTCCTGACATCTACCTGTACTCTCTCCTTGGATCCTATAAATCTCATTATTTTGCATCAAGACATAGTCTTAGCATGTTTGTACCTACTGCTAGAGAGGGTCTCAGCTACTTCTAATTCTTCTGGAAAACCCCTTTTAAAGGTACTAAAAAGTGCCCAACTGTTTCTAGCTTTATTAAAAAGTCTCTAGGAAGCCTCACCTACTTGGCTCAGCACATGGAGTAAAATGAGTATGAAGATTCTTGGGAATCATGGCTATCCTCAAAGGGGGAAAATGGTTCAACATTGAGCCTGACTACACCCTTCTCCCTGTAACATTGCTCTTGTTATGTTCTTTGTTCCCTCTGAGGCTGCTAGGTATGCCCCAATCTGGATGCCAGACTCAGGGTCCCAATTTCCTTTCTAATCTTCCTCTGTCAATCAACTGCTTGCTGAAGAAACAGTTTATTGTGTCATTCTCATTTCATGGGAATAATGAATTCTGACCAGATTTTCTCAGAATACCCTGTCTGAAATTCATACCTGAAATGCTCTGCCTTTCTATCCCTTCTTAGTTTTCTGCCCTTCCTTCAAAATAGCTCAAATTTCCTAGGTTTTTTTTTCCTTAACCTTACCCCTCCGCTAAAATTTTTCCCTCTTTCATTACCTCCCATCAAATGTGGATACATCTTGTATGTACCTACAGTTAAAAGTTGTCTCTCCTATAAAAACACAAGCTTCTAGAGGACAAGGGCTGTTCTCTCTCTTTATTTGTAACTCTAATTCTTAGTGCTTTGCCTGGCTCAGGAGAGCAATTAACAAGTGTTTGTCAACCTGCTAACAACTTGTGAAGCAAGGTCTCCCAAAAAAAGCTCCCACAAAGTTTGAAAAATGCATTAAAATGAACGGAGATTTAGAAAAAGCAAATGTCATAATGGGGTTGTTGATTAAGTCAACTCCATTGCAATGTGGTAAGATAGATAATCAATTAATCTTATACAAAAGCCATGTATGAAAAAAGTGAAGTCCTTCAAGCCATGGTGATGTTGCATAAGAATTGTGTTGAGATAGGCCAAGGAAACTTGATCCTGGCCCATGGGTATTCTATAAATTACTAAACTAAGCAGAGTTATTTGAGATATTGAAGCAGTATTGCATTCCAATATACCTCTGAGAGCAAAGGCCAACAAGAACAATACCTATAGATTCAAGAATTATTGTTTCTATAGGCATCTTAGTGCAAAAGATCTAAGATGAAAGAAGTCTGTAGGAATGGTCAGCTCATTCCTCACTTTCTTCTCCCAGTGCCCATCTATCTATCAATATTTAGGTCCAAATGACCTAAATGGGTCCAGTAAACTAAATGTTTTCCTCAACCACAAAAGACCTAAAAGTATTGAGAGGATTAGGATAACATGTGGATGGTTATGGGAACTGACTCCATCTTATGATTCAGTTCTGGAGCTAGCTTAGTTTCTATTCAATTATTTCATTAGTTCAATTTTTGTCATGTTAGAAAACTTCCTCTAATTGTAGGAATAAAAAGAAAACTTTGTTACATTGTTTGAAACTAACCCTGCATGGCTGAGGAACTGGACCACATCTACCTGTTGCTTATAGACTAAAAACCTAGGTTATACTGACCAGAAACCCAATCAGATCAGAAGATTGATGCAAAGAGTTTGCTCACAATTATATTTCTCAAGCACATGTTTATATGAAAATTGGGCCCCTACTGATTAGTTATTGTTTTCACATTCCTTTTACAAATACTTGGAATGGCCATCTCTTTTTCTGATTTCAGGGAATTGTATCTGTTCATTCTTCCCTTCCCAATTTGGAAAGTCCTTAATCTTTCCTCCAATTAGAAATCAGATTATCTAATGAATTGTTTACCTTTAATTCATTTGTCTTATTGGATTGTTATTGATATATAAAAATCTTTGTCACTGCCACTATATTTGGAGTCTATCCCTGAGGAAAGAGTTTGATTTCAATTTACTAGGCAATTATCTGCATTGCTTAATAAATTGAAATGCTTGGAAGCCTAAGCTTTGTTTCCTCATGCATTTCATTTTTCTTCTGCCATACAAAAGACAAATAAAAATGTAAAATTAGGCAGAAGACCCAACTTCTACTTATGGGGAATAATCCTAACTGGGTTCTTGGATTTTTACGATTGAACTGATAAGCTTTCATCTAAAATAAACTCCCTAAAGTCAAAAAGGAGAGAACCATATGGCTCTTGACGACTATTATAATGTCCTTAAACTTAAATAGACTAGTTAGTGTAACAGGATGTCATACAAAAAGAAATATCTATAAGTTCCTCTATTTCCAGAAGCCTGTGAATGCTTAAAACTGAGACTGTTTGGGGGAGACAGAAGCCACAGTTTACTCTGGGTCCACAACAGGAGAAAGGATGAATATAGCCCCTGGACAGTGTAGCACAAACACAGATCACAGGAGTCATTAAATTAAACAGAGACATCTGACTAAAAACTCTCTGGGCCATAGCAATGGATAGATCTAATTGTTGCTTGGAGATCAAGTAAGCATAAGGAGACAAGGATAGGATAAACCTAAATGTAATTCTTGTAGGCAGGGATTATGCTTAGTTGTCATCTCCAGATCAACTGAGTCAGTAACACCCAGTCTATAGAGAAACATGTAAAACAAAATAAATACTTTAGGTGGAGAAAAGCCCAAGACTAAGAGATCATAAATGGAGATCTGGAAGGTGTTTTTCAAGTCAGCTAATTCAACCCCTATTACCACCTCACTTTATTTTACAGATAAGAAAGCAGAAGAAAATAGCTCCATAATAACTTTAAATGTGGCTCCAGAGAGAAGAGTGACTTAGCTACAGGGAATAAATGAAGCGAGAAGCTTGAAAATGAAATTAGGACTGAAGTAAGAGCTTTGGATATAAATTTAGTGGGAGAATATATGCCTTAGAACAGAATACAGAAAAACTTATACCAAGTAGTACACTTCCTTAAAAATAGAATAGAGCAATCAAAACTCAAAAACTTTATGAGACAACAAATCAATGCATTCTCTATTTAAAAAAAAAACACAAAACTTTACCTGAAAAAAGGTTGATAGAGTTTAAGAATCCTCATGAGACTCCCTGAAAACTATTTTTAAAAAAGAATCACCTTATATTTGAGTAATCAATGAATGAAAACTGCCTAGATATATTAGATCCAGAGAGCAAAGTGAAATGAGAAAGAATATACTAACCAACTTGTAAAAGAAATATTTAAAGAAAAAAATCATAGCAAAAATGCCATTAGTCAAAATAAAAGTTCAAGTACAGAGACCTACATTTAAATTATATGTGGATATACTACAATTACTATATAAGAGAGAAAATCTTGGAACACAGTTTCCAAAATGCAAATGAAAAAAGGTTTATGATCAAAAACAAGAATGTTTAAAAGTCCTCTATTGCCTTAAAGATCCATTTTTTAACCTTATTGGATTTTACTCAGTCTTTCAGGTTAACTTGTTTTGGATCATATGGGGCTCAAATACTTGTATTACTCTGTCCTTTACCATTCTAAGGAAATAGAACATAGGTAGTAGACTGCTCTATTCTTTGTTCAATCTAAGCTTATTTCATAGAATCACTTTATTAATCAATTAATCTAATAGATTTTGGAGATTCTTGTTTCTGCTCAGTTTGGGGGCTGAATAAAAATTTAGAATCGTGAGGAATTTTGTAAGATGAAACCAGAAGAGAGATTAGTGAGAACTATTTTTTTTAAGGTGGTTAGAAACTGGGCTTGTGCAAGATATTGCCTCATGAATCATTGTGTAAGAAGGGAAGAGAATAAGCATTTATTAATTGCCTATTATATATGATGCACTGTGCTAAGCACTTTATAAATATTTTTTTCATCCTCAAAACAACTCTATGAGGCAGGTATTATTAACTTCATTTTGCAGTTAAAGAAACAGAGAGACAAATTAAGTGACTTGTCCAGGGCCACCCAATTAGTAAATGTCTGGGCTTGGATTTGAACTTGGATTTTCTTGACTCCTAGGCCCAGAGTTCTATTCACTATGCCACCTAAACTGCCTTACAGAAGAGACAATCTGATTTGGATACAGGTATGAAAGTTAAACGCTTTAGTGATAGGGAACGATTGAACCAGCAACTTGAGTGTAGCTCACAAAGGAGACATAAGGTCACTACTTCGTACAATGGAGGGAAATACACAATTAAAATTGTAATTGAATGGGATGAATTCACCCATATTAAATGGAAAAATTCAGCCAAGAGAATTAGCAGAATCCAATAATTTGTTTAAATTTAAACTTAACTTTACAAAAAAAGTTGAAAAAAAAACTAAACGTTTGAAACTTGAATAATGGACATAAAAATTAAAATTTGAGTCTTGATCAAAATGTATTTTGCTCCAGTTGAAATTAAAAACTGCAAGAGTAGCACTTTTGATCTTAGGCAAAATCAACAACAAAATCAATCCTGCATGAAACAATGTTGTGCTGAAAGGGACTAGGAACAATAATTAATCCTTAATATATATGCAACTGAATTGCAAAACACCTAAATGCTTAAAGGGAAAGTTACTAGGAAAAATTTCTATTCAACCTATAATAGTGAAAGACTTCAGGGTATTCTTTTTAAGCCAACATAAAAACAAAAGTTAGTTTGCAGGAACTTATTATATATCAATAAGAGTGACAACCTAAGTGAATTGATCCATATTTTTAAAAATATAAGAAAGCTCAGTTAACAGAAAATAAAGGACTTAATCCCTCCAAAACAGAACAAGCCATAAATGAAAACTTTGTTCCTGATAGATTTACTAGCAAATGATATAAAATATTCAAAGAATAATAAAATTAACTGTTTGGATTAATAGGAAAATCAAGGATATTATTTTCTTCTATGATAAAAATAAGGTTTTGATAGACCAGGGAGATATAAGATCAAAGAAAAAAAGCCATAGACCAAAATCCACAATGGTCATTAATAATTTTAAATAAAAATGTTGGGGGGGCGGAGCCAAGATGGCAAACTGCAGACATCATTCTCTGTGAGGTCCTCAGACCTTCCCTCAGAACCAGAAAAATTAAGCCTCCAAACTGGTTCTGGAGTGGGGGCTCCATCAAACACTTGGAGTACAACAAACTTCTATCAAAAATTTACTTTAAAAGGACTCCAGAGCAGGTCAGTCTCAGACCGACAGGGGATCGGCCGCTTGCAGCGCTCAGACGCCAGTGCGCCCGGGGCAGAAGACAAGGCTGGGACAGAACAGTGGATTTTAGGCAGCCAGGAAGCCCCTGGGAGACGCTTGGGCCACTTTGCTCTGCTTGTGGGTAGGTGCTTTGGCAAATCTGCCTTTGGTAAAGGATGGATTGAGAGCAGCTGAAAGCGTGGTCCTAGCACAGACCTAGTCTGAGCAGCCTTGCACCGGAAGTCAACTTGAGAGAACTGCCCCAGGGCAAATTGAAACGGTCCTTTGCTCGATTCAGCCCTCAACTCAAAAACATGAGCAAGAAACAGAAGAGAGCTCTCATTATAGACAGCTTTTACGGAAAGAAAGTAGGGCAGACCCCAGATTCTGAGGTTCTGAAAGCAATCCCAGAGGAAGCCACAAAGGTGGATATGAGCTGGTCCTCCTTTCAAAAGGCTTACCTGGAAGACTGCATAAAGAATCTCAAAAGACAGCTGGAAGAAAAATGGGGAAATGAATTGAGATCAGTGCAAGAAGGATATAATGTCCTGCAACAGAGATGTGAAAAACTGGAAAAAAAGACTGGTGAAATGGAAAAAATCGCTAACTTACTACAAAACAAAAATGGTGAATTGGAAAAAGACAACAATTCACTGAAAAACAAAATTGGTCAATTGGAAAAAATCACCAATTCACTGGAAAATAAAAATGGTGAATTAGAAAAAATCATCAATTCACTGGAAAATAAAAATAGTGAATTGGAAAAAAACAACAATTTACTGAAAAATAAAATTGGCAAAATGGAAAAAGAATGCATTGAACCAAAAAATTCAATTGGCCAGTTACAAAAGTAGCTAAAAAAGATAACTGAAGGAAATAATACTTTAAAAATTAAATTTGAAAAAATAGAAGTAAATGACTCAATAAGACTTCAAGAATCAGTCAAACAAAAACAAAAAAATTAAAAAAAATGGAAGAAAATATGAAATATTTCCTAGGAAAAACAACTGACTTGGAAAACAGATCCAGGAGAGACAATCTAAGGATTATTGGACTCCCTGAAAGCCATGATGAAAAAAAGAACCTTGATACTATCTTCCAGGAAATCATGAAAGAAAATTGCCCTGATGTTTTAGAATCAGAAGTCAAAATTGGCATTGAAAGAATTCACCGATCACCCCATGAAAGAGACCCCAAAATTAAAACCCCAAGGAATATCATGGCCAAATTTCAGGACTATTGCACCAAGGAAAGGATATTGCAAGCAGCTAGAAAGACACAGTTCAAATACTGAGGAATTGTAATTAGAATTACACAAGATCTGTCAGCTTCCACATTAAAGGATTGAAGGACCTGGAATCAGATATTCCAAAAGGCAAAAGAACTTGGATTAGAGCCAAGAATAAGTTATCCAGCTAGAATGAGCATTATCTTCTAGGGAAGAAGATGGTCATTGACTGATACAGGAGAATTTCACCTATTTCTAATCAAAAGACCAGATCTGAACAAAAAATTTGACCTCCAAATACGGAACTCAAGAGAAGCATAAAAAGATAAAAAGGAAAGAACTCTTGAGAATTATATTTCTATTGTGGGTATCCTTAAAGAATGAGGGTATAATCTGATTTTACTTTGATAATACTGGAAAAGAAATTAGAGGTGGAAGGGATATCATACTGAAAAAAAAAGGGAAAGGAGGCAAAATAAAGTTATAAAAAGGAGGTAAAATAAGGCAAAATCTCATGAAGAGACATAGAAGATCTAATATAATTGAGGGAAAGAAGGAAGGGTGATGAGTATTGTGTAAACCTTACTCTCATTAGATTGGGCTCTAAGAGAGTATATCAGACACATTTGGCTTCAAAGAAAAACTTGACCCTCCTTTATAGCAAAGTAGGAGGGAAAGGAGGAAAAGAAAGGAATAGACTAATAGAAGGATTAGGGGAAAGGTGTAAAAAAGAGGGAGGGGTTCTAAAGGAGGGAGGACTGTTAGAAGGAGGTGGTCATCAAAAATAAAATACTGGGGAGGGGGGAAGGGACAGAGAGGAAAGGAAAGAGGAAATCATAACTCTGGGTAAATAAGATGGCAGGGAATACAGATATAGTTATTTTAACTGTAAATGTGAATGGGATGAACTCTCCCATAAAACGAAAATGGGTAGCAGACTGGATTAAAAGCCAGAATCCTACAATATGTTGTTTACAAGAAACACATCTAAAACATAGAGATACACACAGAGTGGAGGTAAAGGGCTGGAGCAGAATCTTTTATGCTTTAGGTGAACAAAAAAAAAAGCAGGAGCAGCAATACTTAGACCAAGTAAAAGCAAAAATAGATCTAATTAAAAGAGATAAGGAAGGAAACTATATTTTACTAAAGGGTACCATAGACAATGAAGTGGTAACAATACTAAACATATATGCACCAAGTGGTATAGCATCCAAATTCCTAGAGGAGAAACTAACAGAGATGCAAGGAGAAATATACAGTAAAACTATACTAGTGGGGGATCTCAACCTTGCTCTCTCAGAATTAGATAAATCAAACCACAAAATAAATAAGAAGTTAGGGAGGTAAACAAAAGGCTAGAAAAGTTAGGTATGATAGATCTCTGGAGGAAATTGAATGGCAATAGAGGGGAGTATACTTTTTTCTCAGGGGTTCATTGAACTTATACAAAAATTGATCATGTGTTAGGGCATAAAAACCTCAAAATCAAATTCAGAAAAGCAGAAATAGTAAATGTATCCTTTTCAGATCATGATGCAATAAAACTCACGTGTAATAGAAGGCCAGGAAAAAACAGACTACAAGTTAATTGGAAATTAAATAATCTAATCCTGAAGAATGAATGGGTGAAAGAGAAAATTATAGACACAATAGATAATTTCATCCAGGAGAACGACAATAATGAGACAACATACCAAAATTTGTGGGACATGGCCAAAGCAGTTATAAGGGGTAATTTTATATCTTTAGATGCTTACTTGCATAAAATAGAGAAAGAGAAGATCAATGAATTGGGCTTACAATTAAAAAAAACTAGAAAAAGAGCAAATTAAAAACCCTCAATTAAATGCCAAATTGGAAATTCTGAAAATAAAAGGGGAGATTAATAAAATTGAAAATAAGAAAACTATTGAATTAATAAATAAAACTGAGTTGGTTTTATGAAAAAAAATAACAAAATAGATAAGCCTTTAGTTAATTTGATTAGAAAAAGGAAAGAGGAAAATCAAATTGTTAGTCTCAAAAATGATAAGGGATAACTTTCCTCCAATGAAGAGGAAATTAGAGTAATAATTAGGAGTTACTTTGCCCAACTTTATGCCAATAAATTTGATCAACTAAGTGAAATGGAGGAATATCTACAAAAATATGGACTGCTCAGGTTAACAGAAGAGGAAATAAATTATTTAAGTAGCCCCATTTTAGAAAAAGAAATAGAACAAGCTATTAATCAACTCCCTAAGAAAAAAATCTCCAGGGCCAGATGGATATACATGTGAATTCTACCAAACATTCAAAGAACAATTAATCCCAATACTATATAAACTATTTGAAAAAATAGGGAAAAAAGGTTTACTACCAAATTCCTTTTATGACACAGATATGATGCTGATAGCTAAACCAGATAGGGAGAAAACTGAGAAAGAAAACTATAGACCCATTCCCCTAATGAATATTGATGCAAAAATTTTAAAGAAGATTTTAGCAATGAGATTACAGAAAGTTATCCCCAAGATAGTATACCATGACCAAGTAGGATTTATACAAGGAATGCAGGGCTGGTTCAATATTAGGGAAACTATTAGCATAATCAATTATATTAATAACCAAATTAACAAAACCATGTGATTATCTCAATAGATGCAGAAAAAGCCTTTGATAAAATCCAACACACATTCCTATTAAAAACACTAGAGAGTATAGGAATAAATGGGCTTTTCCTTAAAATAATTAGTAGTATCTACTTGAAACCATCAGCAAGCATCATATGTAATGGAGTCAAACTAGAACCATTCCCAGTAAGATCAGGAGTGAAACAAGGCTGCCCACGGTCACCATTATTATTTAATATTGTCTTAGAAATGTTAGCTTTGGCAGTAAGAGAAGAAAAAGAGATTAAAGGAATTGGAGTAGGTAATGAGGAAACCAAATTATCACTCTTTGCAGATGACATGATGGTATACTTAGAGAACCCTAGAAACTCGACTAAAAAATTGCTAGAAACAATTCACAACTTTAGCAAAGTTGCAGGATTGAAAATAAATTCACATAAATCATTAGCATTTTTATATATTACCAATAAAGTTCAGCAGCAAGAGATACAAAAAGAAATTCCATTCAAAATAACTGTTGATAGTATAAAATATTTGGGAATCTATCTGCCAAGGAAAAGTCAGGAACTATACGAACTAAACTATAAAACACTCTCCACACAAATAAAATCAGACCTAGTCAATTAGAAAAACATTAAGTGCTCATAGGTAGGCCGAGCGAATATAATAAAAATGACAATACTACCCAAACTAATTTACTTATTTAGTGCCATACCAATCAAACTCCCAAGAAATTATTTTACAGATCTAGAAAAAATAGTAGCAAAATTCATTTGGAAGAACAAAAGGTCAAGAATTTCAAGGGAATTAATGAAAAAAAAAAGGCTGATGATGGTGGACTTGCTGTACCAGATCTAAAACTATATTATAAAGCAGCGGTCATCAAAACCATTTGGTACTGGCTGAGAAATAGAGCAGTCGATCAGTGGCATAGGATAGGTTATCAGGACAAACTAGGCAATAACTATAGCAGTTTAGTCTTTGATAAACCCAAAGACCCCAGCTTTGGAGATAAGTACTCACTATTTGACAAAAACTGCTGGGAAAATTGGAAACTAGTGTGGAAGAAATTAGGGCTTGATCCACACCTAACACCACATACCAAGAGAAGATCTAAATGGTTTCATGATCTGGATATAAAGAGTGATACTATAAGTAAATTAGAGGAACGTAGTATAATTTACCTCTCAGACCTATGGAGATAGAATAAATTTATGTCCAAAGAAGAACTGGAACTCTTAATTGAACACCAGATAGATAACTTTGACTATATTAAGTTAAAAAGTTTTTATACAAACAAAACCAATGCAATCAAGATCAGGAGGGAAGCAATAAATTGGGAAATCATCTTTACATTTAAGAGTTCTGATAAAGACCTCATTTCTAAAATACATAGAGAATTGTCTCATATTTATAAGAATTCAAGCCATTCTCCAATCAATAAATGGTCAAAGGATATGAACAGACAATTTTCAGAGGATGAAATTAAAACTATTTGTAGTCATATGAAAAGGTGCTCCAAATCCCTATTGATCAGAGAAATGCAAATTAAGACAACTCTGAGGTACCACTACACACCTGTCAGATTGGCTAAAATGACAGGAAGAGATAATGATGAATGTTGGAGGGGATGTAGAAAGTCTGGGACACTGATGCATTGTTGGTGGAGCTGTGAACAGATACAGCCATTCTGGAGAGCAATTTGGAATTTGTTCAAAACGTTATCAAACTGTGCATACCCTTTGACCCATCAGAATTTCTATTGGGCTTATATCCCAAAGAAATCATAAAGGAAGGAAAGGGCCCCACATGTGCAAGAATGTTTGTGGCAGCCCTTTTTGTAGTGGCTAGAAACTGGAAACTGAATGCATGCCCATCAATTGGAGAATGGCTGAATAAATTATGGTATATGAATGTCGTGGAATATTATTGTTCTGTAAGAAACGACCAGCAGGACGATTTCAGAGAGGCCTGGAGAGACTTGCATGAACTAATGCTGAGTGAAACAAGCAGAACCAGGAGATCATTATACACAGCAACAGCAATACTATATGATGATCAATTCTGATGAACATGGCTCTCTTCAACAATGAAATGTTTCAAACCAGTTCCAATTGTTCATGAAGAAAACCATATACACCCAGAGAGAGGGATGTGAAATGTGGACCACAGCATAACATTCTCATATTCTTGATTGATGTTTGCTTAGATTGTGTTTCCTTTATCTGATATGTCTTTCATGTAGATACGATTTTTCTTGCACAACAATGGTAAGTGTGGAAATATGTATATGTATATTCAATTTGCCAAATATTTTATCATAATTAACATGTAGTGGATATCCTGTCATCTAGGGGAGGGGTAGGGAGTAGGGGGGAAAATTTGTAACAGAAAGCTTTGTAAGGGTTAATGTTGAAGAATTACCCATACATATGTTTTGCAAATAAAAAAAACTCAATAATAATAAAAAATAAAAATGTTTAAGGAAATTGCAACAACATATGAGGATTGTATTCTATGATCAGATTGGATTTACACCTAGAATACAAGTTTTGTTCAATATTGCATAAAATAAAATCATGATTGGCCATTGTGTTGATCAATCAGTTACTAGATCAATTTTTGCAAATTTTACAAAATAAAATTTTACTACTAAATTTGTTTGCCTTTTACAATGTTTTTATATATAGTTTTTTTGGTTCTCTTTCTCTCACTCTGCATCAGTTCATATAGGTTTTCATGGGCTTCTCTGAAACGTTTGCATATTATTTCTTGTTATAATTTGCTCAGTCATTATTCACACTCCTTAGTTTCTAACTGCTTTTTGCCACCCTCAAAAAAAGGTATAGATGCTGAAAAGACTTCTGATAAAATCATTTAATGTTAAAACTAGAAATAATAGGAACAAATGGATCTTTCTTTAATATAGTAAATAGTGTTTCTCTAAATTCAAGAACAAACATGTAATGGGGCAAAGTTAAAGGTCATTCTAGTGGGATTAAGGATAAATCAAGAATGTCCATTTTCTTTTTTATCATTTTAAATAATGCAAAAATGTATAGATATAAAAAAAGAAAAAAGAAAATAATATTTTGGAGGCTATTTGAGGGTTTATTTAGCAGAATATAAAGCAGATTTAAAAATAGTTAACCAGCAAAATTGCAAGATAGAAAATAAACCCTTATAAATCATTTTTACATTATACCAACAAACCCCAGCAGGAAGAAAGAAATTTCACTGAAAATAACTTCATAATATACAAAATACATGGGAATCTAGATCCTAAAAGACTATATGATGATCAGTTCTAGGGACATGGTTCTCTTCAACAATGAGATGATTCAAACCAATTCCAATTGTTCAGTGATGAAGAAAGCCATATACACCGAAGGAGAGGGATCTGAATGTGGACAACAACATAACATTTTCACGCTTTCTATTGATGTTTGCTTGCATTTTGTTTTCCTTCTCAGGTTTTTTTTTCTTTCTTTCTAGATCCGATTTTTCTTGTGCAGCAAAATAACTGTATAAATATGTATACATATTGGATTTGTCATATTTTAACATAGATAACATATATTGGACTACCTGCCATCTAGGGGAGGGCGTGGGGGGAAGGAGGGAAAAATTTGGAACAGAAAGTTTTACAAGGGTCAATGTAGAAAAAATACCCATGCATATGTTTTGCAAATAAAAAGCTTTAATAAAAAATTAATAATAATAAAAAATAGGACAATGTCCTAGCTCACCCTCCTTTAAGAGTATGTGGCATGCTATTTGATTCAGGTGTGGTTTGTATTGGGTATAACAATTCCTAAGTATGACTCATTGGAATTAGAATCAGAGGAGACTTGGATTCAAATCCCTTCCCCAACACTTACTAGCCATGTAATCAATCCCTCTAAGCTCTCTGAGCAAAATTACTTCATCTATAAAATGAAGGAAATCATACTTGTGGCGCCTGCCTTGAAGGATTTAATGCATAACAAATGAGATAATATATGAAAAGTACTTTGTAAAGTTCTTATATAGAACTTAAAATTCTCTACAAATGTCAACTATTATTCTTACAAATGCCAGCTGTCATCATCATTATTGTACAAATAATGATTGCTGTAGATTGTTATTTTAGCATAACAGTTTCCTTCACGACATACATATCCTTTAAGTCTTCCATCAAATGCTTATTACTGAGTAATTTATATCATTTTCTATAAAATATGGAAGAAGAAAAAACACATAAAGCAAGTTGTAAGAATTTCATACAGAAGTTTAAAATGTAAAATCAATTGTCTTAACAAGAATACAAAAATAAGGTCCATTAAGTACTTTGGTACTTATTTGCCAATATGTACTGAAGTACCAGAGAGTAATGGATGCCATTATACAATATCTTTGTCAAGGAACAGGGTACTGAAAAATCAGACATCCCTGAAAAATAACTGAATAATCATTTAACCAATTAACACCAATTAATAAAGAGATATTACTGAAAAGATATAGCAAGAATAGAAGTACAAACATGTTTCCCCAATACCTAGTAGTATTTTTTTCATACCCAAATTCTATCTGGGAAAAGTGGACTAAAACTCTCCAGTCATTAAAGTAATTTTGCTAAAATTACAGGCCAGATCATGTCACCCTCCTTCTTTACTCAATAAATTCCAATAGCTTAATGCAAAATACTCTGGTATTCAAAGCCCTTCTAACTAGTCCATTCTTACCTTTCTAGTCTTCTTATATCTTACGCTGCACCATATTCTCCCTGATGCAATGACACTGAACTGTTCCATGAACAAAATGCTCCATCTCTTAGCTCTGTGCATTTTCTCTGGCTATTCCCTCATGCCTGAAACACTCTTCCTCTTTTGCTCTGACTGATGACCTTCCTGCCTTCCTTTGAGTCCCAACTAAATTCCTACCTTCCATAGAAAGCCTTTCTCAACCCCTATTAATTCTTAGTGCCTTCTCTCTGTTAATTATTTCCTATTTATCCAGTATATAGCTTACTTAGAATATATGTCTTTGCATGTTGTCTTCACTATTAAATAGTAAGCTCTTTGAATATCCTCAAGGATTGTCTTTTCCTTTTTGTCAGCACTTAGCACAGGGCCTAGAACATTGTAGGTTCTTAATAAATATTTATTGATATTGAGATTAATAAAACAGCAGTTTTGAAAAAACCTTTACCAAGGTCACTTTCAAATATAGCATAGTCAATTAAAAAGTTGCTATCACATCCTCTTGATTACCTTCAATATATTTCTATTTTAGTTCCAACTGGTATATGGGGATTTCATTTCTTTGTAGGCTCAGCTGTTTGCAGAATTAGCCACGGATCTTGGCTTACAGACACCCAGTGCCTCACTCTCTTGACCTTTCAAAGCCCATATGGTTACAATTTTGTCCAATTTTCTTTCCCCTAAGTACAGAAAATTGACACAAAAAAGAAGCAAGAGCTGGACCATGTAATCATGGTGGTAATCCAGGGTTAGTTAGGATTATCCTGAGTTAGGGGATGGAGATAAAAACCCAAGATTTCTCTTCCTACTAAGAGACTTATGAGTTTCACCAGAATGGCAGAGCAGAAAAAAAGACTTAAATCATCTAGTTCTGGATTTTGTAAGCATCCTCAAGTCTGATTGAGCAGATGATTAAAAGACTCCTCTCCTTCATGTGATAACCAGTTGAAAATCAATAAGAGACATTCTTGGAAGTCCACATGTGGATTGCCTTAGGAGATGTTCTGGAGCCTTTGGAAGTATAGCATCAGCACAAAATATTGAATATTCATTGAACATGTTCAGTAAGACAAGGCTTTTATTGACCAATGCCATGCACCATTATGTTTGCAAGCAAGACAGTCCCTCCCTCAGGGAGTTTATACTCAAAGAGATCCAGGGAATCTGGAAAGTTTAGGAGATGATATGCCTTTGGAGGCAAAGTGGTTGGGGAGGAGATAGAAGTTTTGAGAGTGAATCTAAGCAAGAATGAGGTGAACACATCTCAATCCCCTCCTGAAATAGTGGTCTAGCCAAAGGACTTATCAGTCAGGAGAGGAGATCCCAAAGTGGAGGTTTCTTTGTAGAAATATTACTAACAATAACAATGAGCATTCAAATGACACCTACTATATTCCAAACATTTTGCTAAATGGTTTATAAATTTTATCTCATTTGATCCTCACAACATCCCTGGGACATAGGATCTCCACTTTACAGCTGAAGAAATTGACACAAATAGGTATTAATCAAAAATCACACAGTTCGAGTCTGAGGTCAAATTTGCATTCATATTTTCCTGCCTCCAGGTCTCCATCAATTGCACTATCTAGCTGCCTATCAAGTAGTAAGAAGGTACCTGGTGAGGAGGTGGAGAAGTAGAGGGAATGACTTACATTAGGAGTAAAATGACCATAGCTAAGGCCCCTTAAGAATTGATAGTCCAGGTCACTTGTGTTTTGAAAGAAAGAACTCTAAGAGACTAAAACAAGAAGAGAGTGTATGGAGAAGTGACAGGGAGTAGACAAACTATGCAAAGACACAAACATCAGAGATAGAATGTCATAGGAAAAACTAGTTTAGCAATTTGACCAGAACAGGAAACACTTGAAAGATGAAACATAAGAAATAAGGCTGGAAGGTCAGCAGGAGGCAGATTATAGCTTTAAATAACCTGCCAAAGATTTTGCATTTTATGCTAAAAGAGTCATTTAGGAGTTTTAAACTGGGAGTGACAGGGTCAAATCTATAATTTAGAAATAGCAATTTTACAGCTGTGTGGACCAAAAGGAAAACTCTTGGCCAAATCCTCATAAAAAACTAACCTAATCCAGGATCACAAAATCTGAGTCAACTAGAAGGTCTAAGCCATTATCCGAAAGGAATTTAGTTACCCTGCTTCTTGCTGATTTGTTACTTGAAAACTTCTGAGGAAAAATTATAATTTATATTTTTTAAAAGTTCAGCAATTTTGAGTTGCTAAGAGGATTAAAATAATGAATGTGAAACTGTGTGAACTTGAAATATTTCCCATTGTCATTGGAAAACAATTCTTCCTCCTCCAGTCAGTAATTGCCACTGTTTAGCATGAATCAGTGCTTTGGGAGGAGGAGCCAAGTTTCTAAGCTCTTGGCATCAAAAATCACTATTTCATGTGGACTGTTTTCTTAATGTAATTAATTTTAGAAGTTGTCAGTTAATCTCTGGTTTTCTTTTATTGTGAAATTCATAGGAGATGCCCTACCTAAGTAAAAATGAGAGCAGAGACTAGGAGAACAGTGACTATCTCTTTAAGGACAATACTACCTTGGAAGCCCCCAAAACTTACAGGTTTTCATAACTGACTCTGCAGCATGAAAAGGACTGAAGATGAGGATATTGCCTCCCCACACCCAGGTGAGCAGAGTCCAACTTTAACATATAATTCAAAGTAAAAAAAGAGACTGGGAAAATAAGCAAACAACAAAAAATAATTTGACTATTAAAAGCTAATACAATCACAAAAGACTAAGACAAATTCAGAAGATGACAACAATGTGAAGACAGCTATCATAAAAGCCTCAAAAAAGTTCTAACTCAATAGGAATTTTTAGAATAATTAAAGAAAAAGATAAGATTAAGTAAAGAAAAAAATGGAAAAAGAAATTAGTGATATAAAAATTATGAAAAGAGAATTAACAGCTTTATAAAAGAGGCATAAAAATACTGAAGAAAATAAAACCTTAAAAAAATAGAATTGGTCTGATGATAAAAGAGGCACAACAATTTCCTGAAGGAAAGATCTCTTTAAAAAGTAAAATTAGCCAAATGGAAAAACAGATAGAAAATCTCACTTAAGAAATTATTTTCTTAAAAATTATAATTGGGAAAATGAAGATTAATGGTTTCATGAAGGATCAAAAAATAATAAGACAAAGTCAGAAATTTTTTTTTAAAAGATGAAAATATGAACTCTCATAGGAAAAAACAACTGATTTGGAAAATAGAGTGTAAATAGACAATTTAAGAATTATTTGATCACCTGAAAGTCATGATCAAAGAAAGGCCTTAGAAATCATATTTTAAGAAAGTATCAAAGAAAACTGTCCATATATATGTACATATATATATGTACACACACACACACACACATATATATATATATTTATATCAGATTTAGAGGGTAAAATAAAAATTGAAAGAATTCTCTGATCATCTCCTGAAAGAGATCCCAAAATGGTTATAATATTCTTGGGAGTTTCCAAATTCCAGAGCTTTCATGTCAAAGAGAAATTACTTCAATTAGGCAGAAAAAAATTCAAATATCATGGGGTCACAGATAGGATCACACAAGATTTAGCAGTTTCAACATGAAAGGAGTGAAGAGACTGGAATATGATATTCTGGAAGGAAAGGGAGCCAACATTAGAACCAAGTATAACTTACCCAGAAAAACTAAGGGTAATCCTTCTAAGGGAAAGGATATTTAAATGGAGGACTTTCAAACATTCCTGGTTAAAAAAAGTCACATAAAAACGTTAAACACAAAACTAAAAAAAAAAGAATTTAAAAAAAAACATGAAAAAGTAATCATAACAGACTCAGTGAAGTTAAACTGTTTATATTCATATTCAGAAGATGACATGTAAAACTCCTAAGAACTTTACACAGACAGAAGACAAGAGAATGAGTCAATTGTGTTGGGATGATCTCAAAAGGAAAAAAAAAAGAAAATGAAGGGATCGGAAAGAGGCATGCACTGGGAGAAAGGGAAAGGGAGACATAGAATGGAAGGAAATTTTTTTTTTACATGAAAGAGGAGCACAAGGAAGAGTTTTATTTTAAATGAAGAATTTAAAATAGAGGTTGATGAGCAATGCTTGAACCTCACCAGAATTAATTAAAAAAGGATACATTTAGTCATGTATAGAAATGTAACTTAATAGGAAAATAAGAAGGGCAGGAGATAAGAGGAAAGAGGGGGATGATATAAGGGAGATAGTAGTTAGAAGCAAACTAGTTTTGAGTAAGGATAAGATAAAAAGAGAGAGAAATGAAATAGAAGAAAATGGAAATGGAAATAGACAGTACCATAGAACTGAAGCAGATAAAAGAATGGATTAGAAATCAAAATCCAGCAATATGTTATTTACAAGAAACATACTTGAAGTAGCAGTCATTATCTCAAGAAAAAGTGAAAATAACCCTAATTAAAAGAGATCATCAGGGAAACTACATTTTGCTAAAAGGTATCATAGACCACAAAGTAATATAAAAAAAGTGTTATGACAAGTTTCTCAGATAAAGGCCTAATTTCTCAAATATAGAGAGTCATTTTTTTAAAGAACCATTCCTTAATTGATAAATGATCAATGTATATAAACAGATATTTTTTGGGAGAAGCTATCTATAATATGAAAAAAATTATCTTAGAGAAATAAAATCTAAATAAATTCTGAAGTACCACCTCATAAAAAGATAATTCTGGAGAGGATGAAGGAAAACAAGTAAACTAATAAACTGCTGGGTAAGTAATGAACTGCTCTGATCATTCTAGAGAACAATTTGGAACTATGCCCAAAGGGCTATAAAACTGTGCATACCCTTTGATTCAACAATACCAATACATAGATCTATATCCCAAAAAGATGAAAGGAAACGGGAAAAAAACTTTGTGTAAAAATATTTGTAGCACCTCTTTTTGTAGTAACTAAAATTTATAATTGAAGGGATGTTCATCAAATGGGGAATAGCTGAACAAGTTATGGTCTATGTTTATGGTGGAAAAATATTTTGTTGTAAGAAATGATGAAAGGAATGGTATATGAATTGATGAAAAAATGCAGTAAGAAAAATTGAGAGATCATTGTGTACTATAACAACAATGTTGTAATGATAATCAATCATGAAAGAATCAGCTATTCTGATCAATGCAATGATCCAAAACAATTCCAAAGGGCTCGTGATGAAGAACTGAGAGAGAACTAATGATATATGAATGCAAATTGAAGTACAATTTTCTCATTCTACTTTCTTGCTTTTTAAAAGATATGGATAATGAAGAAATATGATTTCCATGGTTTCATGTGTATTATTTATATATTTATTGCCTTCTCAGTGGGTAAGGAAAGAGAAGGGAGAGATTTTGGAACTCAAAATTGTAAAGAAAAAATAGTAATGTTTTTAAAAGGGAAGAAATAAGAAATTATATTTGCTATTAATTAGCATTTCAGATGTTCATAGTTTTCTATAAAGTTTCTTTGAACATGAGATCATGACCAAAAAATATGATTTTCATCCATGCCCCCAGAAAGCACTTATCTTTCCTAAAGTTTTTCCCTGTAAAACAGAAATAATACCTGTATTATCTCTTGTCTTGTCAACCTGCTTTACAAAACTGAAAAGTCCTACATAAATGCCAACATTACAATGTTTGTTGAATTGACTTATAACATTTAGTAAGGATATCTTTTGTATTTGGACTTTGCTCAAGACAACCTGTATAGCATTCATGAAACTCTTCTGTAAATATACATCATGATGTTTGATGATTCATATGGGGAAAAGGCTCAGAGAATCACTTAGCAAAGTAATCTTCATTGTTGCATCTGTCACCGAATCTCCATGATCTTTATATACTCACAACAAAAAAACTTGTTAGTGGAAAGTTTTTAAGATGATTCTATTGTGTTAATAAAGATACAAGTACATTTTTGTCATCTAAAAATAAATATTAAAATCTTGTATTCCCCAAGCTTTTTAGTTAATTATATGATGGTAAAGATATATCCTTATTGCTAAAAAATAATTATGAATATCTAATTATGATATATAATGTGTTGGTTGGTTGCTGTCCATTCTCAAAGAGGATCAAATTGACATTATTTTAAAGTTGAATTAGTAGTCTGGCTGTGAATGATCAGATCAGTATGAGCTTGGAATGTTCTGCCACAAGTCAGACACAAATAGTCTTTATGAACATTTGGAGTGGATCTAACTTTGAGCATCTCCCATTTATTCTGAACTAATTCATTTTTGCTTTACTCATCAGCACCTTCTTTGATGAGGTGCTGTTGAAAGGTGAAAAGTCACACAATCAATTCTAAAGTTCTTAAGAGAGACCTTGAAAGTGTCCTTGCATCATTTTTTTCTGATTATCTTGCATTTTCCCAGTATGAGATCTCCACAAAATAGTACTTTTGGCAAGCACATATTTGGCATTTGAACAATATGCCCAGTCCAATGGAGTTGTGCTCTCTGCAGCAGAGTTTGAATGTTTGATAGTTCAGTGCAAGAAAGGACTTCTATGTCTAGTTTCTTATCTTACTGAGTGATCTTCAGAATCTTCCTAAGACAATTTTAAATGAAATTTGGATTGTCAGTGCTGTGTGTGATAGAATACTGGACATGGAGTCAAGATGATCTGGGTTCATATACCTCCCCTGAGAGGTGTGATTCTGGGTTCTCTAAGCCTTATTTTACTCATCTACAAAACGAAGATACTAGATTGGATGGACTCTTTAAGTCCCTCCAACTCAATATCTATGATTTTATGATATATATTTTCCTCCTAGGCTGGCATTTCATGAATCATTCTTCTAAACATTTCACAGAGATTAGGAAGTAGGTATATGGATCAGTTTTTGCTGATGTCTTCTTAATTATTTTTTGTAATAATACCATTTATTATATTTTCCCTTCTTTGGAAATTTCCCATTTTTCAGATAGCTTGAAAATTGATTCTTGATTGTCTTTAAAATTCCATTTCCTCTAGCATAGATTCTTTCCTTATGTATTTGGTCAGACCCTGACACATTTCCTGATTTCCCTTTTTTAAGGGCTATTTCCACTTTCTCACATGTCATATCAGGGTTAAAGGTAAAGACCAAATGTAACAGTTTCACCATCACCAATAATGAGCATATTTGTTTTGGAAGAAAGTTAATATTTGTTCCATTTTACATCTATTTGTTTTTCTTCTAATTTCATCTATAAAGCTCTTTGAATTATGTTGCTTAGCTGGTTTCATGCCAAGTTTTCTGCACTCTCTTTTCCCCTTCTGTTGTATTTTGCTGTCTGGCAGGGGAATGCTTCAAATTATCAGTCTTTCTTTGTAAAGTTTTACAAATGAGCTTCTATTCTAAATTAGTGCTGCCCTTAGTTGCCATGTTTTTGCTATTGGGAAGACATTTTTATGTTTGTAGTCTGATGTAATTTCTGGATTCTTATGGTCTTCATAGCTGTGACTGTTTTACATTAAAGAACTTTGAGAAATGATAATTATCAGAAATGTCCTTGCATTTATTAATTTCTCATTATATGTGGGCATATGTCAACAGATTGTTTTATTTTGGTTATGTTCTAACTGTTGTTCTTATCTTCCTACTTCCTTCTAATTTGGTGTTGATTTTGAATCTCACTTTATTGAGTTGATAATCTGACTACCCACAGAAACTGATCTTACAATAACTAACTCGTCATCCATGTTAAACCTGCTTTTTCCAACTAAAATATGACAATTGTAAATATGAAGAAAACGATAGATATCTACTATATTTTAAAATGTTATATGATCAATATTACTATCAACATAATCCACATTTATTATTTACTTATATTTGGTCCTTTTGAATCCTTTCTGGTCTCAACACAAAGCTCACAAAAAGACTAACGCACTTAGTTGCGACAACTAAGGTATTTCAAAGGAAATGAACTTGATCCAAGTATTCTCACACCAAGAAAGGAATTTTTATGGCACAAATGAGCCACATTACATTGGTCAAATAGATCTATCAAACCTTTTCTTTATTTCCTAAATTTAATTCTTAATCTATGGAACAGAACACTTTCATTACATAGAATAATGAAAAAAGATGATTGCACATGAAACTGCAAATCTACTGTGCACAACTTGCTATTACATTGAAGTATACATCAAAATTATCATACAAATTTATTTTTTCCCTTTTTTTTTCTTTTCCTTCCCCCTGTATTTCATGTAAAAATGAGAAAAAAGCTATATATAGAAGTCAATTGAAGGGGTATGACCAAGCACTCAAAGTGCCAGAAATAAACATATCCAAAAAGCTACCTACTTCTCAACCTTATCCCTGATTCTCAAGACAATACAGGTCTAGCATTAATCCCCTAGGCTCTAAGTAGAATATAAAAATATTTTTAGCAGCTCTTTTTTTGTGGTGGCAAAGAAGGGGAAATTGTGGGGATGCCTATCAATTGGAGAATGACTGAACATATTGTGGTATATATTCATAATAGAATACTATTGTGCTGTAAGAAATGATGAGCTCCTTGATTATAGGAAAAATACAAACAGGTATACACAAAATAATAGTGAAGTAAAGTGAACAGTAATAGCAGTATTGTTTTAAGAACAACTTTGAGTGACTAAGTCACTTTGTACCCAAATTAGGGACAGCTAAGTGGTTCAGTGGATAGTGCACCAGCCCTGAAGTCAGGAGGACCTGAGTTCAAATCTGGTCTCAAAACACTTTACACTTCCTAGCTGTGTGACCCTGGGCAAGTCACTTAACCCCAATTGACTCAGGAAAAAAAATTAACTACAAAGGACCCATGAACAAAAACGTCACTGCATCCAGAGAAAAGATTGATGAATAGAAGTATTTGTAGAATGATTTTCCAAATATATATATATATATATATATATATATATATATATATATATATATATTTATGTCTAATGGTAGTCATCTCTAGGAGATGGAAGAAAAACAAAAAAATTTAAATGATATCTTTATTATATATTTAAAAGGAATAGCAAGTTGGTCATAATAGACTTGCAGTTTTATATGCAATCTTTTTTTAATCCTACTGTTAAAAAATGTTTGATTTTATAAATTTACAAATTACAATTTATAAAACAAGTATGAACAGTTGTGAATAATAATTATATTTTCCTCCTAAGAGTTATGCAATAGAATTATTCACTATCTTTTTATGACACAAACTAAAGAGGTATCCTTGCTGAAAATTTTTGCCATTTGCCTAAATGCAATTCCTTAAAATGTTCCTCTTGTATATTCAAGTAATATCTACCCATGGAGAAGGTGGAATGAGAGGTTTCTGGTGGTAGACTAATGGAAAAAAGGATAATCATGATGTATAGGGACAATAGATCTACTTGGTGGTAGAATGGATGGAAGCAGAACAACTAGCTCCTACTAAAGTACTTCAGGAAATATGTTTAAAAGGAACACTAAACTCAATAACATTTTAGACATATTTCTTTATTTTGAGAGAAACATTAGTACTTTCATCTAACCCAAGTGTGCACAAGGGGACAGCCAGAAAACTTTGCTTTCCAAGTAAGGGGATTATTCAGGAACTGCTCTGTCCCAGAAAAGCTGGAACCATCAGAGCGTACAGAACACTTCCAATGTAGACTAAAAGTGTTCCAAGATCACCTGGAGCATTCAGTATTACATTTCAGAAAAAAAGATAGACCAAAGTGATCTAAAGAATCCCTAAGAAAGTCAGATATGCATAGTCTGGCAATCTTAGATATAGGGATTAGGAAAACTCCAAATAGAAGACCAGATCAATCTTCATATCGTAGGCATATGAAAGTTTGAAGTACACTGAAAACCTTATAAAAGATAGAGTTTTATACTCAAAGCAGGAAAAATAGCCCCCAAATCAGCAAACATTTCCATCAGTAGGTCCCTAGAAAATACAAATCCTTGAAACAAGAACCCATTGTCTTGTCTAAGAATGCATAAAAAGCCTACAACAAAAAAACATCAATTTTTACCCAAGGATGATCTTTAACTGCTATCACTCTCTTAGGATGGCTTTACATTGAATAGGTCATTGTATGTAATAAGAAAATATAATTTCTAAAATTCTTCAGTCAGTTAAATCATGTAGCCTTCTCTTTCAACAAAGATGAGGATCTCAAGCCATCTCAACTCCAAGATCAACCCTGGTAAGAAAATTATTGCTTGTATTCCTATTTTCATTCTGTTTGATAACAAGTGCTTTCCAAGGTCAGGATGCAAAACCACATCTCTTTTTTAACTTCTCTTTTTTATTATTAGGAGACATCTTGTTTTCCAAAGCTAAGACCTAGCAAGCAAGCTCTACCCTGACATAACAATCCTTTACATTCACCTTCTAGATGAATACTGCTGCAACTAAATCATAGAACTGATGGTCCCTAATCTCAGTCATGCACTAACAAGGCCCAGACATAAAGTCCTCCTTTTTTGTCAGCTTTTCCTATACTACACTACGCTAACTCTTTATCTAGCTACAAACATATGAATTAAAGTTTAGCCTCACTGCCTCAGATCTCCCAGTAGAGGAAGCCCTGACACATGTCTAATTTCTCTCCCCTAGTGGAATAAAGAAAGATTTTTGCTTATAATTTGTGTGAGCTCTTTGGTAGTTTTAGAGTTAACAGTGGTTGCAAAACCTATGTAATTCCTTTGTTCATTTATTACCAGATTTGACAGTTTGGTGTCAGAAGTGGGATCAAAAAGTGAATAATTAACTTCTACCCTGCCCTATATGACCCAAAGTGTGGTACCTACATGATCTTTTTGAGCTCTGCTTAATTCACCCTCGAGAGTAGCAGTGGATAATTTTCCTTCTCTAATTCTCAAGTTCCCATCTTTGGTCAAGTCTGTCCCCTTGGAGAATTGAAATTTTGGTTGTCATGATTGCAGAGAGGACTTTCAGGTTTGCCATGACTTTAGGAGAGGTTTTGTTTTGTTTTTGTTTGCATCCACCCCTTTGGAAGAGGTTTTATTTGGACTCTCCATGAGAGGTTTTGGGTTTTGAATCTCTTCTTGGATTTTATTTAATGCACATTTTAAGATCTTTAGAAACATGTACCATCTTCTCTCAGCCTGTAAATAACTAGCAGATGATAATCCAGATCAGAAAATAAGCAGTCTTTTTTTTTCTTTATTAAAGCTTTTTATTTGCAAAAGATATGTACGGGTAATTCTTCAACATTGATCCTTACAAAGTTTTCTGTTACAAATTTCCCCCCCTAGTCCCCACCCCTCACCTAGATGGCAGGAAGTCTACTACTTGTTAATTATGTTAAAATACTTGTCAAATTGAATGTATATATGTATATACATATATACATATATCCACACTCATCTTGTTGTCTTCTTGTGCAAGAAAAATCATGTCTACAAGAAAAAAAAATCTGAAAAAGGAAACACAATGCAAGCAAACATCAATAGAGAACATGAAAATGTTATGTTGTGGTCCAGATTTCATATCCCTCTCTCTGGGTGTATATGGCTTTCTTCACTGAACAATTGGAACTGGTTTGAAACATTTCATTGTTGAAGAGAGCCATGTCCATCAGAATTGATCATCATATAGTATTGTTGTTGCCGTATATAATGATCTCCTGGTTCTGCTCATTTCGCTCAGCATCAGTTCATGCAAGTCTCTCCAGGGCTCTCTGAAATCATCCTGCTGGACATTTCTCACAGAACAGTAATATTCCATCACATTCATATACCATAATTTATTCAGCCACTCTCCAATTGGTGGGAATCCATTCAGTTCCCAGTTTCTAGCCACTACAAAAAGGCCTGCCACAAATATTCTTGCACATGTGCGGCCCTTTCCTTCCTTTAAGATCTCTTTGGGATACAAGCCCAATAGAAACACTGCGGGGTCAAAGGGTATGCACAGTTTGATAATTTTTTGAGCATAGTTCCAAATTGCTCTCCAGAATGATTGGATCCATTCACAGTTCCACCAACAATGTATCAGTGTCCCAGCTTCCTCACATCCCCTCCAACATTTGTCATTATCTTTTCCTGTCATTTTAGCCAATCTGACAGGTATGTAGTGGTACCTCAGAGTTGTCCTAATTTGCATTTATCTGATCAATAGTGATTTGGAGCACCTTTTCATATGACTAGAAATATTTTTAATTTCATCATCTGAAAATTCTTCATATCCTCTGACCATTGATCAATTGGAGAATGGCTTGAATTCTTATAAATATGAGACAATTCTCTTTATATTTTAGAAATGAGGCCTTTATCAGAGCCCTTAAATGTAAAGATGATTTCCCAATTTATTGCTTCCCTCCTAATCTTGTCTGCATTAGTTTTGTTTGTACAAAAACTTTTTAACTTAATATAGTCAAAATTATCTATCTCTTCTTCAATGAAGAGGTCCAGTTCTTCTTTGGACATAAATTTATTCCACAGGTCTGAGAGGTAAACTATATTATGTTCCTTTAATTTGCTTATAATATTATTCTTTATATCTTAATCACAAACCCACTTAGATATTATCTTACTATGTGGTGTTAGGTGTGGTTCAAGCCCTAATTTCTTCCACACTAGTTTCCAATTTTCCCAGCAGTTTTTGTTGAATAGTGAGTACTTCTCTCAAAAGCTGGGGCCTTTGGGTTTATCAAACACTAAATTGCTATAGTTATTGCCTAGATTGTCCTGATATCCTAGCCTATGCCACTGATCGACTGCTCTGTTTCTTAGCCAGTACCAAACGGTTTTGATGACCACTGCTTTATAATATAGTTTTAGATCTGGTACAGCAAGGCCACCTTCATCTGCCTTTTTTTTTTTATTAATCCCCTTGAGATCCTTGACCTTTTGTTCTTCCAAATGAACTTTGCTACTATTTTTTCTAGATCTGTAAAATAATTTCTTGGGAGTTTGATTGGTATGGCACTAAATAAATAAATTAGTTTGGGTACTATTGTCATTTTTATTATACTTGCTCAGCCTACCCATGAACACTTAATGTTTTTCCAATTAACTAGGTCTGACTTTATTTGTGTGGCAAGTGTTTTGTAGTTTAGTTCGTATAGTTCCTGACTTTTCCTTGGCAGATAGATTCCCCAATATTTTATACTATCAACAGTTATTTTGAATGGAATTTCTTTTTTGTACCTCTTGCTGCTGAACTTTGTTGGTGAAAATAAGCAGTACTAAGTTCAAAATCTACAGGTATGTGATTAATAGGCAGAAATTGACTCAACACAACTTCTGTTGCTATTGATCAACTTGGGGTTCTTTTGATTGAAATAAGAAAGTAAAAGTGTCTTGATGAAGCTGGAAAGAAATTAAATGCCCTGAAGGGTTTTTTTTTAAATAAATTACTACTCAGCAAGCAAGCTATTCACCAAACAAATAAGCGGGAAGAAGGGAGGAAGGGAATAGGGGAGGAGGGGAAGAGGGGAGGAAAGGTGAAGGAAGGAGAGGAGAAGAGGAGAGGGGAGAAAGAAAGGAGGGGAGGAGGGGAGAGAGGAGAAGGAAAGGAGGGGAAGAGGAGAGGAATGGGGGAAGGGAGGAGGGAAGGAAAATGGGAGGAAAGGGAAAGAGGGGAGGGAAGGAAGGAAAGAAAAGGAATGAGGGAAGGCTGGAGGGAAGGAAGGAGGGAAGGAAGAAGGGAATGAAGGAGGGAAGGAAGGAGTGAAGGAAGGAGGGAAGGAAGGAGGCAAGGAAGGAGAGAGGGAAAGGGGGAGGAAGAAAGAGGGAAGAAAGAAAAGGGGGAAAGAAGGAAGGGGGAAAAGAAGGCAGGGGAAAGAAGGAAGATGGAAGGAAGGAAGATGGAAGGAAGGAAGATAGAAGGAAGGAAGATGGAAGGAAGAAAGATGGAAGGAAGGAGGGACAGGGGAGGGATGGGGGAGAAGAGGAAGGAAGGAAGGAGGGAAAGAGGAAGGAAAGAAGGAAGGGAAGAAGAAAACTTCCACTTTAAGCTTTCTGCAGGAGATTAGATTATGGGAAAAACCCCTGCAAAACACTTTTCCCCCTGTCATTTCAGCTTTATTTTTGTAATTCCAACCTGACCAAAGTCAGACAAAATAATAAAAGTGTATAGAATAGCTAAAAATATCTTGGTAGATTTTGGAGGTTAAGGAGATTAATCATCAAAGAGGTTGAAGATTTATCTTTTTTTTTACATAACATTCCTGAGATTTTGAGTAATTCCAGGAACTCCCTCCCTCCTGAAATACCTTAGTAAATGTAGGGCTGTCACTTTATAAAATCTTTTTTGAAGAAAAATAAGAATTAGTTGTATAAAAGTTAAAATACCATTTGAATTTCCCCTGAAGATTGATAGCTCCATTGTTTTAGGGCAATGAAAGAAAGTTAGTTTAGAAGCAATTCCAAAGAGAAAAAATAAATAAATATATAGTTTTCACTTTATATCCACTTCTTTTTAACTCATCCTTGACCATGAAAAGAGAAAAGATTGTTTAAACCAAAAATCTCCTATAACTCCTTTACCCCTATTCACAGACCTTCTCCTTCTTATCCTGTTAACCCCTCTCATCTCAGAATCAAGTTCCCAAATTTAAAAATGCTTGGAAAATATGGGAAGATTTAAATTATATTCCAGTTGCAGAATTTTATTAGTTGTGTGATCTCAAGCAAGTTATCTGTTTGTCCCAGTTTCCCAGTTATTTTAAAAAGAAAAATAATAATGGTACTTACCTCTCAGGGGTTATTGTAAGGATCAATATGATGTAATGATTGCAAAGTGTTTAAAACAGTGACACATGCTAAGCACTATATGCTGTTGTTGTTATTTCTTTTATTGAATGTAATTGTTGTGCATGTAATGTGGGTTTAAAAGTGCCAAGGATAATATTTTACATATAATGATTTGGAAGTACAATTAATGGAATTTATGTCATCTGAAATTTGATTCATGTTTTAAATATATGATATTGTCTGTATTGGTATTATATTTCTAAATTTTCTTATATTATGAAAATTTGAAAGAAATGCTATTAAACAAAGCTTCCCTTTTAATGTAGGTTCTGATGTGATAAACATAGAAACTTAAAACTGTTAGATATGTTTTATATAAGAAAAGAAATAACAAATTTCAATTTGAAAATTTGGGGCTATCATGAAAGTATATATGTTGTCTTAAAAATATAGCTTCAACCTATTAATGAAATATCAACTTTTAAGGAAACATTGGGAAAAAATAGTCAAGCCCTAATCTGTGGTTAGTGAAGTGTTGCTATTTAAGATAAAAATTCTTGGGACTATAATTTACTATTGTTTTCAGTTTTGATTACAGAGTTTTCTAAATTGTCAGAAAGCCAATAGTAGAAAATATCATGTACTACAAACTGAGAACTGCTAAAAGTAGATGCCTGTATCTGGGAAAATTTGATCTTGCCACCATCTAATAAAGGATCTTCTTGACTCTAATTCCTCTATGTACTTTCTGAAAAGGAAAACACCCCATCTGATTAATCTTGAGCCTTACTTTTAAAACCTTGTTACTATATAACTGGCTGTCAGATATGATTCATGACTGGAATCAAACAGATCTAAAGGAGTTTTTCCTTCTATGATATGACATTATTATAGCTATGTCCCTCCTTTTCCTTTTATAGCAAATTTTTATAGTCAAGAAGTTTTGTAATTATAATACCAAATCTATTAAATAATAGATTAATGCTGGAACTTCCCTGAGATAATATAATAGGATGCAGGTGTGAACGTCTTATAATTTTTAACCTGTATTTGTAGTCAAATTATAAAATAACAATGATAATCTCCCAAGGGAAAATGAATAGATGGAGTAACAAGACAAAGAAGCAATATAAAAGATTTCCAAATAAGTAGAATAATAAATTTTGAGAAAAGCAAGAGGATTTTTTTTCTGAGAATAATTTACATGTATATGTGAATGGCTTCCAAATTTATCTATCATGAAAACTGAGGATTTGAGTATGTTTTGATAAATTCTCAAAACTGTATTAAATTTTTTTCACACAAATTGCATTAATAGTGGTAAATGAAGTGAAATAATTTTCCCATTTTTTAAAACTTGGTAATAATGTAAATCTTTCTTTTCAAAACTTTATTGTATTATTTGAACCTAGCCCTGCATAGATGGTTAAATGGACCATTTCAGTGTGCTGTCCAGAAACTCTTAATCAAGGGCTATGCTATACTAGCCAGCCACTCAGATCCAAAGATTGATGCAGGAACTTTTCTCACAATTGTACTTCTCAAGCAATCTATGTCTTATCTGAAAACTAGCCCCATACTAACAAATCAATCATTGTTTCTAAGGAGCCCTATCAGGTTCTTATGATTAATACGACAACTGCCAAACTTGTGGATGTGGATTTTGGATCATCTGAAGAAAGTGAATGGTAGAACCCTCTGGGGACCTCAATGTTTATCTACTTTGGACCTAAAAGTATCTGACACTCAGATGAAATGGCTGTCCCATGATTCCTAGGCTATGTGCCCAGCCACCAAGGTCCTGATTCCATATTGGCTTAGTTACCTTTTTATTGGAAAGAAGGGGAGGGGATCTTTCAGACCCTCTCCATTTGTCCAAAAGTGGTAAATCTCAGACTTCAAGACCACCATCTTTATTTTTTTACTATTAGGACACTCTATTTTTCAGAGCTAAGGCTCAGCAAGCAAGCAACCTGTACACTGATCTTGGTATAACAATAATCCGTTGTGTTCATCCTCTGGATGAACGCTGTTGCCTGATAGCTCTGAAATCTGTCAAGCATTGACAGACCCAGACAGGAAGCCCTTCCATGAATGGGCTTTTTGTCACTAAGCAACCTTGCTTCATTTTTGATGTTTTGCCTCATTATTGTTGCTACTCTAAATTGTTATTCTTTGACTTGCCACAAATATATAAATCAAAGTTTAGCTCCACTGCCTCAAGTTTCCTATTAAAGAAGGCCCTGACACATTATATCTAATTTCTCTTGCCTCAGTGGAATAAAAAAAGCTTTTTGCTTATAACCTGTGTAAGCTCTTTGGTATATTTAAAGTTAACAATGGTTGCAAAACCTCTATAACTCTTTAGTCATTTGTTACCAGAGTAGACAGGAGAAATTCCTGTTTAGCCTAAGCAAATGATCCCCATTAAGAGAAGAATGTTGCAGTGAATAGAATTGGGCCTAGATTTAGGAAGATCAAATTTCAAATTATCCCTCGGATAAGTCATATAAACTCAGTTTCCCCATTTGTAAAAATGAAAATAATAATAGCACCAATCTTCCAAGGTTGTTGTTGGGATTAAATCAAATGTGCTTCATATAGTACCTGGCACAAAGTAAATGCTATATAAATGCTAGCTACTCCTCCTCCTCATCCTTCTCTTCCTCCTGCTGCTGCTACTACTACTACTGTTACTTCTACTATTGCTACTGCTACTACTGCTGCTACTACTACTACTGCTGCTGCTACTCCTATTATTACTACTGCTACTACTGCTGCTACTACTACTACTACTGTTACTCCTACTATTGTTACTGCTACTACTGCTTCTACTACTACTACTGCTGCTACTACTACTACTACTGCTGCTGCTACTACTACCACTACTGTTACTCCTACTATTGCTACTGCTACTGCTACTGCTACTACTGCTATTGTTGCTACTGTGACTCTTACTACTGCTACTCCTACTACTGCTACTGTTACTGCTACTACTGCTACTGTTACTCCTACTGCTAATGCTACTCCTACTACTGCTATTACTGCTACTGTTACTCCTATTACTGCTACTGTTACTCCTGCTACTGCTGCTGCTACTCCTGCTACTGCTGCTATTGCTACTGTTACTCCTGCTACTGCTACTGCTACTGTTACTCCTACTACTGCTACTGTTACTCCTACTGCTACTACTATTACTGCTACTATTATTAATTACTACTACTACTGCTACTACTATTAATTACTACTACTACTACTATTAAT
>JAJPUD010000199.1:534699-559922 GCA_023553655.1 Myrmecobius fasciatus | reverse complement strand
CACTACTACTATTAATTACTACTACTACTACTATTAATTACTACTACTACTACTATTAATTACTACTACTACTACTACTAATTACTACTACTACTACTACTGTTGCTGCTGCTACTTACATTGCAAAGGCACCAATTTTATTGAAGTTAGGGGAACTCAAGATTTATTCTCCACATTCAAGTTCTTTTAGTCTTGTTAAGTGAAGTTCCCAGGATGACTTACATGGATCACAAAGGGCATGGTGAGAAAAGAATTTTCTCATACCATCTTAAAGAGTAAGTAAACTTGGATCAGGGAATGATAGCCAGACGGGACCAAAGGGGGTGCAAGAACAGACAAAACTAAGTTTCTACTGGGTTTTGCAGACTAGTTTTACTAATTACTTCTTTAGGCTTGATCTAACAAAAATAGCTACAATAACCTAAGTCTATGGCTAAAAGCTAGAGGTTACTTCCTGAAGGGAAAAGGGAAAATAACAGTTTCAACATGCACACATATACTTTTTACAATGACTCCTTGGAATCTATTTTGGGGAGGAGCCCAGGCTGAAAGTTTTCATTCCCGTCCTGGCTTAATCTTTGATTTCCTGGACTTTGGCACCCTGCCCTTCTAAGCCTCCCTTCCCTATCACACACACATCCAATTTTCAACTCCCTTTTTTAATGTATTATTCACCCATTAAAATATAAGGTTCTTAAAGGCAGGAGCTATCTTTTTGCTCCTATTTGTGAATCTTTTGGGGGAGTGCCTGGAACAAAATAAGGGCTTAATAAATATTACCTCAGAAAAATGAAAAGAGATTCTGCTTGAGAGGAAAGCAATCAAAATAATGAAGAGTTTCAACACGCTAATGAAGAATTGATAGAGGAACTGGGAATGCTGAGCCTGATGATGAGGGGGCTTGGTGGGGTTTGCAATACATTTGTCTCCAAGTATGTGAAGAGTTGTCTTGTGGTCAACTGTGTAAGAGGCAAGGGTCTGATTTAATTTTGATTTAAGGAAAAATTGTAAGCAATAATTATTAGAGAAAACTCAAGCAAAGCAGATAGTCCAAATTCATGTAATATTCAATAAGTTTGTTAAATAGTTGGCTTATTCCAACAAGGTAGGCAAATATTGTCATTCTCTACTAGGAGGCTTCTGTACAAAAAACCTAGAGAAAAGACTCCATGGCATTTGGAAAATGTTAGTGTCTGCAGATAGGAGATGCAGTCTATTGGCAATAGAATTTCAGTTTTATGCTTTTAATAAGTCAGCTGCCAACTGCAGAAAAGGAATTGTGTATATTTTTTTTTATAACTGTTCACTCTGAAATAGAGGTTTTTCTTTGTGATAAAAAATAATGACTTTTCCATGAAAATTTCTATCTCTTGCCATTTCCTGCATGTTTTCTTCCATATCTTCCCTTATATTTGTTCAGAAGTAATTTCTCAATTCAATAAAAGAGAATAAATTGTTTTTGCATTTAAATTTGCTAAGTGAATTTTGAGTTTCACAGGAATTAATCTGAGTCTTCCTACTGAATGCTTCTAAAACCTATATTGCTATGTTTTTGTTTTTCTATTATTTATTAAAAAATATAGGCTGCCAGGTGGAACAGGGAATGGAGTACCTGAGATGGAGTCAGGAAGACCCATCTTTGTAAGTTGAAATCTGGCCTCAGATTCTTACTAGCTGTGTGACCCTGGCCAAGTTACTTAACCATGTTTGCCCCAAGTTTCTCAGCTAAAAAAAAAAAAATTGAGCTAGAGAAGGAAATGGCAAACCGCTCTAGTATCTTTTCCAATAAAATCCCAAGTGGAATTATGAGTCTGACATGACTAAAAAAACTGAACAACAACAAGGATTTAGAGCTTAAAGGAGCCTCTAATTTGAACTTTAAGGTTACTCCCTACCTTTATCAGGAAGATGCCCAACTGACTCTTTTCAGGCATAACCAACTCCCAGACTATCCTGTTTGTTTATCAAGTCACTGTGAGAAACTTTCTCTCTTCTTCCCCCTCTTTCAAGAGTCCCTGAACCCCAGAATAACAAGGGTTTGGCCATGCCCACCCAACATTGGAGGGAAGTCAACAGCATTAGCCCCAGGGCAATGTGAAGCCACTGTCACCTGAGAAGTCTGACCATAGATAGCTTTTCTGGAGACAGAGAAGAACAAATCTCAAACCCTGAGAACACTAACAGGAAAATATCTCAAGATTAAGCCCCAAATAGTGATATGAGTTGATTACCATCTCACAAGACTCTCTTGCAAGAATTCAAAAAGGATTTTAGAGCAAGAGTTAGAAGAACAATGAGGAAAGGAAAGAAAAATTTTGCAGGAGAATTTGGGAAAGGAAATGCAGAAATTATTTGAAGAAAATTCCTTAAAAATAGATTTACCAAAATAGAAAAAGCATATAACTCCTTAAAAAATAGATTTGACATAATGGAAAAAGAAATCAACCTTTTGAAAAACAGAATTTGTGAAATGAAAAAAAAAATTCAGGGGGCGGTGCCAAGATGGTGAAATGCAGACAGTGTCCTCTGTGAGCTCCTGAGACCTTCCCTCAGACCCAGGCAAATTGAGCCTCCAAATTGGTTCTGGAGTGAGGGCTCCACCAAACACTTGGAATACAATGCACTTCTATTAAATATCTACTTTGAAAGAACTTCTGAGGTTAGTTTTATACAGGCAGGGGATCGAGCAGCTCCCAGTGCTCAGACGCCAGTGCGCAGCCGGGGTGCAAGTCCGGGACTGGGAAGGACCAGAAGATTTTAGGCTGCCAGGAAGTCCCTGGGAGATGCTTGGGCCACTTTGCTCTGCTTGCGGGCAGGTGCTTTGGCAGGTCTACCTTTGATAAAGGGTGGATTGAGAGCAGCTGAAAATGTGGTCCTAGTGCAGATCTAAGGAGATCAGCCCCAGACCGGAAGTCAACTCAGCAAACTGCCGCTGCAGAATTCCCTGCTGGTGACTGATACCTCTTCTGAAAATCATGAGCAAGAAGAAGAGAGCTCTCACCATTCACAGCTTTTACTGAGAGAAACTAGAGAAGTCCCCAGATCCTGAGATTCTGAAAACAATCCCAGATAAAGCCACAGGGGTTGACTTAAGCTGGTCTCCCTTTCAGAAGGCTTATCTGGAAGATTGCATAAAGAATCTCAAAAGAGAGCTAGAAGAAGATTGGGGAAATAAATTGAGAGCAGTGCAAGAGGGAAATATCGCCCTGCAACAGAGATGTGAAAAACTGGAAAATAAGTCTGGTGAATTGGAAAAAGTTGCCAACTCACTGGAAAATAAAAATAATGAATTAGTAAAAGACAAAAATTCACTGAAAAACAAAAATAGTGAATTGGTAAAAGACAACAATTCACTGAAAAACAAAATTGGTGAATTGGAAAAAGTCACCAACTCATTAGAAAATAAAAATAGTGAATTGGAAAAAGATAACAATTCACTGAAAAATAAAATTGGCAAAATAGAAAAAGAATGCAATGAACCAAAAAATTCAATTGGCCATTACAAAAGGAGCTAAAAAAGATAGCCGAAGGAAATAATACCTTAAAAATTAAAATTGAACAAATTGAAATGAATGACTCAATAAGACTTCAAGAATCAGTCAAACAAAAACAAAAAAGGAAAAATAGAAGAAAGTATGAAATATCTCCTAGGAAAAACAACTGACTTGGAAAACAGATCCAGGAGAGACAATCTAAGGATTATTGGACTCCCTGAAAGTCACGATCAAAAAAAGAACCTTGAGGCTATCTTCCAGGAAATCATGGAAGAGAATTGCCCTGATGTTTTAGAATCAGAAGGCAAAGTTGGCATTGAAAGAATTCACTGATTACCTCCTGAAAGAGACCCCAAAATTAAAACCCCAAGGAATATCGTGGCCAAATTTCAGGACTATCGCACCAAAGAAAAGATATTACAAGAAAAAAAAAAAAAAACAGTTCAAATACCGAGGAACTGTCACTAGAATTACAGAGGATATGTTAGCTTCCACATTGAAGGATCGAAGGGCCTGGAATCAGATATTCCAAAAGGCAAAAGAACTTGGATTACAGCCAAGAATAAGCTATCCAGCTAGAATGAGCATCATATTCCAGGGAAGAAGATGGTCATTCCATGATACAGGAGAATTTCACCTACTTCTAATGAAAATACCAGATCTGAACCAAAGATTTGACCTCCAAACACAGAACTCTAGAGAAGCGTAAAAAGGTAAAAAGGAAAGAACTCTCGAGAACTATATCTTTACTAGGGGTATCCTTAAAGAATGGGGGTATAATTTGATTTTACTTCGATAATAATTGAAAAGAAATTAGAGGTGGAAGGTATATCATACTGTAAAAAAGGGGGGGAAGGGAAAGGAGGTAAAATAAAGTAAAAATAAAAAGGAGGTAAAATAAGGCAAAGTCTCATGAAGAGACATAGAAAATCTAATACAATTGAGGGAAAGAAGGGAGGGTGATGAGTGGATGAGTATTCTTACTCTCATTAGATTGGGCTCTAAAAGAGTATATCAGACACATTTGATTTCAGGGAAAAACTTGGCCCTCTGTATAGGGAATTAGGAGGGAAAAGAGGAAAAGAAAGGGATAAATTAATAGAAGGATTAGGGGAAAGGTGTAAAAAAGAGGGAGGATTCTAAAGGGGGGAGGACTGTTAGAGGGAGGTGGTCATCAAAAACAAAATACTGGGGAGGGGGGAAGGGAGTAAGGAGAAAGGGAAGAGAAAAATATAACTTTGGGTAAATAAGATGGCAGGGAATACAGATATAGTTATTTTAACTGTGAATGTGAATGGGATGAACTCTCCCATAAAATGGAAACAGATAGCAGACTGGATTAAAAGCCAGAATCCTACAATATGTTGTTTACAAGAAACACATCTAAAACATAGAGATACATACAGAGGGAAGGTAAAGGGCTGGAGCAGAATCTTTTATGCTTCAAGTGAACAAAAAAAAGCAGGGGTAGCAATTCTTATCTCAGATCAAGAAAAAGCAAAAATAGATCTAATTAAAAGAGATAAGGAAGGAAACTATATTTTACTAAAGGGTATCATAGAAAATGAAGTGGTATCAATACTAAACATATATGCACCAAGTGGTATAGCATCCAAATTCCTAGAGGAGAAACTAACAGAGATGCATGGAGAAATAGACAGTACAAATATACTAGTGGGGGATCTCAACCTTGCTCTCTCAGAATTAGATAAATCAAACCACAAAATAAATAAGAAAGAAGTTAGGGAGATAAACAAAAGGTTAGAAAAGTTAGGTATGACAGATCTCTGGAGGAAATTGAATGGTGATAGAAGGGAGTATACTTTTTCTCAGGGGTTCATGGAACTTATATGAAAATTGATCATGTGTTAGGGCATAAAAAACCTCAAAATCAAAGGCAGAAAAGCAGAAATAGTAAATGTATCTTTTTCAGATCATGATGCAATAAAACTCACATGTAATATAAGGCCAGGAGAAAACAGACCACAAGTTAATTGGAAATTAAATAATCTAATCCTGAAGAATGAATGGGTGAAAGAGCAAATTATAGACACAATTGATAATTTCATCCAGGAGAACAACAATAATGAGACAACATACCAAAATTTGTAGGATACGGCCAAAGCGGTTATAAGGGGTGACTTTATATCTCTAGATGCTTATTTGCATAAAATATAGAAAGAGAAGATCAATGAATTAGGGTTACAATTTAAAAAAAACTAGAAAAAGAGCAAATTAAAAACCCTCAATTAAATACCAAATTGGAAATTCTGAAAATAAAAGGGGAGATTAATAAAATTGAAAGTAAGAAAACTATTGAATTAATAAATAAAACTGAGTTGGTTTTATGAAAAAAAAACAGCAAAATAGATAAGCCTTTAGTTAATTTCATCAGAAAAAGGAAAGAGGAAAATCAAATTGTTAGTCTCAAAAATGATAAGGGAGAACTTTCCTCCAATGAAGAGGAAATTAAAGTAATAATTAGGAGTTACTTTGCCCAACTTTATGCCAATAAATTTGATAAACTAAGTGAAATGGAGGAATATCTACAAAAATATGGATTGCCCAGGTTAACAGAAGAGGAAATAAATTATTTAAATAACCCCATTTTAGAAAAAGAAATAGAACAAGCTATTAATCAACTCCCTAAGAAAAAATCTCCAGGGCCAGATGGTTTTACATGTGAATTCTACCAAACATTCAAAGAACAATTAATTCCAATACTATACAAACTATTTGAAAAAATAGGGACAGAAGGTATACTACCAAATTCCTTCTATGATACAGATAATGGTGCTGATAGCTAAACCAGGTAGGGTGAAAACAGAAAAAGAAAACTATAGACCCATTTCCCTAATGAATATTGATGCAAAAATTTTAAATAAGATTTTAGCAACAAGATTACAGAAAGTTATCTCCAGGATAATACATCTTGACCAAGTAGGATTTATACCAGGAATGCAGGGCTGGTTCAATATCAGGAAAACTGTCAGCATAATCAATTATATTAATAACCAAACTAACAAAAACCATACGATTATCTCCATAGATGCAGGAAAAGCATTTGATAAAATCCAACACCCATTCCTATTAAAAACACTAGAGAGTATAGGAATAAATGGGCTTTTCCTTAAAATGATTATTAGCATCTACTTAAAACCATCAGCAAGCATCATATGTAATGGAGACAAACTAGAACCATTCCCAATAAGATCATGAGTGAAACAAGGCTACCCACTGTCACCATTACTATTTAATATTGTATTAGAAATGTTAGCTTTGGCAATAAGAGAAGAAAAAGAGATAAAAGGAATTAGAGTAGGTAATGAAGAAACTAAATTATCACTCTTTGCAGATGACAAGATGGTATACTTAGAGAACCCTAGAGACTCAACTAAAAAACTACTAAAAACAATTCACAACTTTAGTAAAGTTGCAGGATTCAAAATAAATCCACATAAATCAGCAGCATTTTTATATATTACCAATAAAGTTCAGCAGCAAGAGATACAAAAAGAAATTCCATTCAAAATAACTGTTGATAGTATAAAATATTTGGGAATCTATCTGGCAAGAAAATGTCAGAAACTATACGAACTAAACTACAAAACACTTTCCACATAAATAAAATCAGACCTAGTCAATTGGAAAAACATTAAGTGCTCATGGGTAGGCCAAGCGAATATAATAAAAATGACAATACTATCCAAACTAATTTACTTATTTAGTGCCATACCAATCAAACTCCCAAGAAATTATTTTACAGATCTAGAAAAAATAGTAGCAACATTCATTTGGAAGAACAAAAGGTCAACAATTTCAAGGGAATTAATGAAAAAAAAAAAGACAGATGAAGGTGGCCTTGCTGTACCAAATCTAAAACTATATTATAAAGCAGCAGTCATCAAAGCCATTTGGTATTGGCTGAGAAATAGAGCAGTTGATCAGTGGCATAGGATAGGATATCAGGACAAGCTAGGTAATAATGTTAGCAATTTAGTGTTTGATAAACCCAAAGACCCCAGCTTTTGGGATAAATACTCACTATTCGGCAAAAACTTCTGGGAAAATTGGAAACTAGTGTGGAAGAAATTAAGGCTGGACCCACACCTAACACCGCACAACAAGATAAGATCTAAATGGGTTCATGATCTAGATATAAAGAGTGATATTATAACCAAATTAGAGGAACATAGGATAATTTACCTCTCAGACCTGTGGAGATGGAATAAATTTATGTCCAAAGAAGATCTGGAACTCTTAATTGAACACCAGATAGATAATGTTGATTATATTAAGTTAAAAAGTTTCTGTACAAACAAAACTAATGCAGAGAAGATTAAGAGGGAAGCATCAAATTGGGAAATCATCTTTACATTTAAGGGTTCTGATAAAGGTCTCATCTCTAAGATATATAGAGAATTGTCTCATATTTATAAGAATTCAAGCCATTTTCCAATTGATAAATGGTCAAAGGATATGAACAGACAATTTTCACATGATGAAATTAAAACTATTTATAATCATATGAAAAGTCACTATTGATCAGAGAAATGCAAATTAAGACAACTCTGAGGTACCACTACACACCTGTCAGATTGGCTAAAATGACAGGAAAAGATAAAGATGAATGTTGGAGGGGATGTGGGAAGACTGGGACACTGATGCATTGTTAGTGGAGCTGTGAATGGATCCAACCATTCTGGAGAGCAATTTGGAGCTATGCTCAAAAAGTTATCAAACTATGCATACCCTTTGACTCAGCAGTGTTTCTACTGGGCCTATATCCCAAAGAGATCTTAGAGAAGGGAAAGGGACTCACCTGGGCAAGAATGTTTGTGGCAGCCCTTTTTGTGGTGGCAAGAAACTGGAAAAAATCAGGGATAGCAATTCTGATCTCAGATGACGCAAAAGCAAAAATAGATCTAACTAAAAGAGATAAGGAAGGAAACTATATCTTGCTAAAGAGTACCATAGATAATGAAGTATTATCAATATAAAACATATAGACACAAAGCATCCAAATCCCTAAAAGAGAAGTTACGAGAGCTGCAAAAAGAAATAGACAGCACAACTATACCAATGGGAGATCTCAATCTTGATGTCTCAGAACTGAATAAATTGAACCACAAAATAAATAATAAAAAGGTAAAAAGGTAAATAAAATTTTAGAAAAGTTAAATAGGTAGACCTTTGGAGAAAATTAAATGGAGACAGAAAGGAATATACTTTTTTTTTCTCAGTGGTTCATGGAACCTACACAAAAATTATGTATTAGGGCATAAAAGTCTCACAATCATATGCAGAAAAGCAAAAATAGTAAATGCATCTTTTTCAGATCATGATGCAATAAAAATTACATGTCCTAAAGGGCCAGGGTAAAATATACCAAAAATTAATTGGAAACTAAATAATCTAATCCTAAAGAATGATTAAATGAAACAACAAATCATAGATAAAAATCACTAATTTCATCCAAGAGAATTATAATAATGAAACAACATGTCAAAATTTATGGGATACAGCCAAAGCAGTTCTTAGGGGAAGTTTTATATCTCTAGATGCTTACTTGCATAAAATAGAGAAAGAAAAGATTAAAGAATTGGGCATGCAACTAAAAAAGCTAGGGGAAAAAAAAACAAATTAAAAACCTCAACTTAAATACCAAATTTTAAATTCTGAAAATTAAAGGAGAGATTAATATAATTTCAAGAAAACAATTGAATAAATAAAATTGAGTTTGTTTTATGAAAAAAATCAAGATAAATAAATATTTAATTAGATTAGAAAAAAAAAGAAAGATGAAAATCAAATTGTTAGTATCAAAAATGAAAAGGGTGAACTTTCCACCAATGAAGAAGAAACTAGAGCAGTAATTAGGAATTATTTTGCCCAACTGTATGCCAACAAAACGGATTATCTAAGTGAAATGGAGGAATACTTACAAAAATATAGATTGCCAAGATTAATAGAGGGGGAAATAAATTATTTAAAGATTCCCATTTCAGAAAAAGAAGTTGAACAAGTTATTACTCAATTCCCTAAGAAAAAATCTCCAGGGCCAAATGGATTTACATGTAAATTCTACCAAACATTTAAAGAAAAATTAATTAAAATACTATGAAAACTATTTGAGAAAATAGAGAAATGAGTCCTACCAAATTTCTTTTATGACACAGATGTGGTCCTGATACCTAAACCAGATAGGGTCAAAACAGAGAAAGAAAATTATATACTAATTTCCCTAATAAATATTGATGTGAAAGTCCTAAATAAAATATTAACAGAGATTACAATAAACAAACTAACAGTAATTACGATTATCTCAATAGATTCAGAAAAAGCATTTGAAAAAATCCATTACCATTTCTATTAAAAAAACACTAGAGAATATAAGAATAATTATCTCTACCAGACCTAAAACTATATTGTAAAGCAGTAGTCACAAAAAGCATTTGGTGCTATTTAAGAAATAGAGTAGTTGCCAAGGAAAAGTCAGAAACTATATGAACTAAATTACAAAACACTTTCCACACAAATAAAATCAGACCTAATCAATTGGAAAAATATTAAGTGCTCATGGGTATGCAGAGTGAACATAATAAAAATGACAATACTACCCAAACTAATATACTTATTTAGTGCCATACCAATCAAACTCCCAAGAAATTATTTTACAGATCTAGAAAAAATAGTAGCAAAGTTCATTTGGAAGAACAAAAGGTCAAGGATTTCAAGGGGATTAATGAAAAAAAAAGGCAGATGAAGGTGGCCTTGCTGTACCAGATCTAAAACTATATTATAAAGCAGCGGTCATCAAAACCGTTTGGTACTGGATAAGAAATAGAGCAGTCGATCATTGGCACAGTATAGGTTATCAGGACAACCTAGGCATTAACCTTAACAATCTAGTGTTCGATAAACCCAAAGACCACAGCTTTTGGGATAAATACTCTCTATTTGGCAAAAACTGCTGGGAAAATTGGAAACTAGTGTGGAAGAAATTAGGGCTTGACCCATACCTAACACCACATACCAAGATAAGATCTAAATGGGTTCATGATCTAGATATAAAGAGGGACTTTGTAAGCAAGTTAGAGGAACGTGGTATAAGAATGTTGTTTTATATTAATTGTTCTATAAGAATGATAAGCAGGATGATTTCAGAGAAGCCTGTAGAAACTTGCATGAACTGATACTAAGTGAATTGAGTAGAACCAAGAGAACATTGTACACAGCAACAGCAAGATTATAAAATGATTAATTCTGATGGATGTGGCTTTTTTCAGCAGTGAGGTGATTCAGTTCAGTTCCAATGGTCTTGTTATAAAGAGATCCATCTGCACCCAGACAGAAGACTGTGAGGACTGAGAATAGACAACAACATAGTATTTTTGTTGTTTGTTGTTTGCCTGTATTTTGTTTTCTTTCTCATTTTTTTTATTTTTGACCTGATTTTTCTTTTTTTTAAATTTTTATTAAAGCTTTTTATTTGTATAACATGTGTATGGGTAGTTCCCCAGCACTGATCTTTACAAAGCTCTCCATTACAACTTTTATCCCCAGTCCCCTCCCCTTCCCTAGATGGCAGGAAGTCCATTACATGTCAATACTATTGAAATACTTGACAAGTTGTGCAAGAAAAATCCTATCTACAAGAAAAAAAGAAAATCAGAGAAAGGAAACACAATGCAAGCAAACCTCAATAGAGAGCATGAAAATGTTATGTTGTGGTCCATATTTCATATCCCTCTCTCTGGGTGTATATGGTTTTCTTCAGTGAACAACTGGAACTGGTTTGAGACAATTCCTTGTTGCAGAGAGCCATGTACATCAGAATTGATCATCATGTAATATTGTTGTTGCTGTGTATGATGATCTCCTGGTTCTGCTTGTTTCACTCAGCATCAGTTCATGCAAGTCTGTCCAGGCCTCTCTGAAATCGTCCTGCTGGTCGTTTCTTACAGAGCAATAATATTCCATAACATTCATATACCATAATTTATTCAGGCACTCTCCAATTGATGGGCATCCATTCAGTTTCCAGTTTCTAGCCACTAAAAAAAGGGCTGCCACAAACATTCTTGCCCAGGTGAGTCCCTTTCCCTTCTCTAAGATCTCTTTGGGATATAGGCCCAGTAGAAACACTGCTGAGTCAAAGGGTATGCACAGTTTGATAACTTTTTGAGCGTAGCTCCAAATTGCTCTTCAGAATGGTTGGATCCGTTCACAGTTCCACCAACATTGTATCAGTGTCCCAATTTTCCCACATCCCCTACAACATTCATCGTTATCTTTTCCTGTCATTTTAGCCAATCTGACAGGTGTGTAGTGGTACCTCAGAATTGTCTTAATTTGCATTTCTCTGATCAATAGTGATTTGGAGCAACTTTTCATATGACTAGAGATGGTTTTAATTTCATTATCTGAAAATTGTCTGTTCATATCCTTTGACCACTTATCTATTGAAGAGTGGCTTGAATTCTTATATATATGAGACAATTCTCTATATATTTTAGAAATGAGGCCTTTATCAGAACCATTAAATGTAAAGATTTGATGCTTCCCTCCTAATCTTGTCTGCATTAGTTTTATTTGTACAGAAACTTTTTAACTTAATATAATCAAAATTATCCATCTGGTGTTCAATTAGGAGTTCCAGATCTTCTTTGGACATAAATTTATTCCATCTCCACATGGCCTGATTTTTCTACTGCAGCAAAATAATTGTAGAAATACATATAAAAGAATTGCAAATGCTTAACATATATTGGATTACTTGTCATCTAGGGGAGGGAATGAGAGAAGGGAGAGAAAAAATGGGTAACAATGTTTTGTAAGGGTTTTCTATGCATATGTTTTAAAAATAAAAAGCTTTAATTAAAATAAAAAAGAAAATGGAGGACAAAAATTTATTAACAAACATTTGTTAAGGATCTACTGTAGTAGAGTCACTATTCTAGCTTCTGGAGGGCTCACAGGCAAAAAAATTAAACTGTCCCTACCTTCAAAGAGCTTATATTCTATTGGTAGATTACTTATCAATTACCTCCTGAGAGTAAATAGGTTGGAAGTTGCTTTTGCTATTTAGGAAAAAATTATATACAAACTTAAATTTTCAGTTCAGCTCTAATAGGATTCCAACTAAGCAAGTTTACTAACTTTTTTTAAAAAACAAACGCAAAGCTTCCAGAGGTACAAGTAGAAAATCTGTACCAGAGGTGCAAAAAATAGAAAACAACTATCATAATTTTAAAATTCCTTCCTATGCGGAAGAGTTGATTCTGCTTCCTTTTTCACCTTGAAAGATAAGAAGGTACCAAGATTTTAGAAATTAATTCCTTTCTTAATGTACTTGGATAGTTCAATCAATCTATACATTAACTCTTTGAAGGACATCATCAATCTTAATTCATAAATTAGCAGTTAGCAAATGTTAAGCCCCAATATTAACACTAATATTAATTATATCTACCATGGAATTCTGAACAATTACGAAAGGAGCTATGGGAGAAAAAAGCATTCCCTTAAACCATGAAGTGAGCAAGCAACCCTTAACCAAGCTCATCAAAATCCTTTTTTTTTTTTCAGTGAGGTAATTGGAGTTAAATGATTTGCCTAGGATCACAAAGACTGAGGCCAAATTTGAACTCAGTTCTTGACTTCAGATCCACTGTGCCATCGAAAGAATAAAGGTGATTTCAAAAAGAGAAATGCAGGTTTTTATGTGATGGGATGTTAAGGACATTAGAATTGGGAAAGTATCTAGATTTAAGTCTTAGCTTCTAAAAGAGGCTTTTCTTTTTCTGTCTCAATCATGGTTGAGATTGAGGAAAAGAATAAGCATTTATCATGTGCCCACCATGTGTCAGTCACTGTGCTAAACATTATACAAATATCTTGTTTCATCCTCAAAACAATCCTCTGTCCTTTCAAAATTCATTCTCACATCATTTTAGCCTTTACAGGGTCATGAGATTCTGTTCAGAATCAGTCTCTAATGATATTTTTTGTTGAATTTCAGATTGCTCACTTTCATAATTAAAATAATATCAATATATCTTGTCAAAATTCTTTTTTCTATTGGAAAATGCTCAAATATTTCATTCCATTTTAGGAAAACATTTTCTCGAATTCTTCACACTTTAATGGAGCTAGTACCTCTAGCCTTCCTGAACTCATCATATCAGTCTCCATACCTAAATATATCCATTTTCAGGTTAATAATCAGTGACCTAGTTTAAAAAAAAGGAAGTAGAAGCAGAAGCAAGGGGTCCAGGTGCAAGGTCATCTGGAGCTTCTCTACTCTACTGGCACATAGAACATGTTACCCTAACACAAAGTGAATGAAGACCAGCCCATCTCTTTCCCTGGACACCTGAGTGTTCTATGATGCCATCTGGATAGCTGAAGGAAGGATAGCATGCTGGAAACTGTCTTTCCTTAACTGCTGCAATTCTACAAGTTTCTCCAGAAAATAGAAGATTTTAAGCCTTATGCTATAGTCAGGAGTGCTTTCAGGGCTGTGCCCATGGATGAAAGCATCTAGGAATTAATTTCTCATGTCTTTTTAGTCCATCAAACATTGAGATACTATAATCCTGGCAGTTTCCAGGGGAGCTCTAAACACATGATCCCTGGGATGACCCCTTTAGTTCAATTCATCTTTCATACATATATCAAATGCATTGAGTACTTACTATGTAAATTTATGGGCAAAACACTAGGGGAACTACAAGATGAATAGTTTCTTGGAGCTTACAAGCTAGTGAGGGAGCTGAAATATACACAAAAAGTTAAGATATAAATTAGAACATGGCAAACATAAATGTGATTTCAAATATCAGATTTTATGTGATGGGGTATTAGGGGCATTAAATTTAAGTCTTAGCTTCTAAAAAAGCTTTTCCTGAGCTGTCTGAATCAGGGGGTAGGTTGAAGAAAAGAATAAGCATTTATCTTATTTCCACTATGTGTTAAGCAGTGTGCTAAGCATTTTACAAATATTATCTTGTCTGATCCTCAAAACAATCCTCTGCAGCAGCTAGGTTGTAGGATAGATAGAGGACTGATCCTGACATCAGGAGGGCCTGAGTTCAAATCTGACTTCAGAAACTTATTAACTATGTGACACTGGCAAGTCTTTACTCCAATTGCCTCTAAATAAAACAATCTCAAAATAACATCATAGAATCATAGATGTAGTTCTGAGACCACATAGTTCAAGTCCTTCTTTGTTAGGTGAGGAAACTGAGGGAGGAAATGTTAAAGTTACTTGCTCCAAGCCATTAAGATAATAGCAAGTATCAGGGGCAATATTTTATTTGGTTTTTATTAATTTTAAAAAATTAACAGATCTATTTTATCTTTCTCCCATCCTTCATCCCATTGGATGGAAGAATTAAGCAAAAATTTTTTATACTAAATATACATAATCAAGCAAAACAGATGTTTCCTCTCCACTGGATGTGTTTAAAAATATAAATACCTTATGCACCCCAAATCCATTTTCTACCTGTAATAAGGTGGATAGTATGTTTCATGATAAATCCTCTTGAAATTATGGATGATCATTGTATAGATCAGATATTTGTCTTTACAAAATTGTACAGAGCCAGTGATCTCATTCAACATTTTTTTGTTCAGTCCTGTCTGATTCTTTATGGCCCCATTAGGGGTTTTCTTGGCAAAACCACTGGAGTGGTTTGGCATTTCCTTCTCCAGCTCATTTTATATATGAGGAAACTGAGGCAAACAGGGTAAAGTGATTTGCCTAGGGTCACACAACTGATTAATATCTGAGGTCACATTTGAATTCAGATGTCCAGGTCCATTGTTCTATCTATTGCACCAGTTAGTTGCCCCTTTACATTGTTCTGGATAACTACAAAGCACAATATTTTAGAGACTAGATACAATCCTAAATAGCATCAATTAGACTTCATATCTCATACCTATGCTCAAAAGGTTCTTTGTCATCCCTGTGTATCACATATGTCAAATCAGTATCATATTACAGATCAGTTGAGAGCCTGACATAGCAGAAGATTAATTATAAACTCCTCAGGGAAAGACATTTAGAGCCTTTCACAGTCAAACTGCACCCTATCTTTCCAAGAATATTACATATTACTTCCTTTCATATACTCCATGTATTAGTCAAATAAGGATACCTGCTCTTTTTCATCCATGACATTCCTTATTTTGTCTCACTGCCTTGGCAGATCTTGGGCTCTGTGTTTGGGATCCAACTATTTCTCATCAGTGGTTCTTGGATTTCCCATATGCCTTCATGGTTCAGACTAATTACTACCTCCCATTTGAAATTTTTCCTCATCTTCCTTTTAACTGACTCCTTCAAAATTATTTTTTTACTTTATATGTAGTCCATATTTACATATATCTACACTTCCCTCTACTTCTCCCTCTCCCTCCCTTCTTTCTCCCTCTCTCTCTCTCCCTTCTCCTTCTCCTTCCATCCTTTCTCCCTTCCTCCCTCCCTTTCTCTATCTCCATATACATATACACACAACCCCCCATGTAAACACATACATACGTACATTTTTCCCTTAATATTATGTAGGCTCTTTGAGGTCAGGAACTATGTAATGGAGACTATGAAAAAAAAAACTATTTTTATTTTTGCCTAAAACCTGTGATATGGTAAATGCTTAATAAATGTTTGTTTATTGTTTGATAGATTTAAATCTATTATTAAACCAAGCATCAGCCAACATGCTTAAGATATTGTTTAAAATTCATGCATATAATATTGATCAATACACTTCCCCTTATAGCACAATTAAAAAAAAACCTTTAACAAAAGCTTTTGCTTACCATGCTACTAACTTTAAGTAACTTAAGTATCCTTGAAAATACTTTCCTCTTCATCAGTTTAACTGCCAACTCAGGAAATACCATATGGGCCGACCTCAAATATGGTACAGGGATAAAACGTCGTTGCCCACTTTTTTTCCCCCTGCTTTTTTATCATTCCCAAGATTTTTCCTTTGCTCTGATTTTTCTCTCCCAACATGATACATAAAACAATGTGTATTAAAAATAAATAAACTCACTACAAAAAAAAATAAAAACCAGTTCCTATCCCCACTCCCAAAAAAGAAGAATTACACATGTTTAATATATATTGTATTACTTACCCTTTAGGGTAGGGGATGGAGGGAAGGGAAGGAAGAGAGGGAAAAAATTTGGAACATAAGATTTTTAAACCATGAATGTTGAAAATTATCTATGCATATGTTTTGAAAATGAAAAGCTTTCATGAAAATAAAAATAATAAAAAAATATAAGCACATTGTAAAGAAGGATAATTTTAATTGTTTTCCCCATAACTATTTGTGTAAGACATTGTGCTATATGCTCCTAAAGATAAAAACAATAAAACACAGTTAATTTAAAGTTTTTAAAAAAGCAAGCTCCCTGTTCTCAAAAAGTTTCTTGTTTCACAAGGGAAATTGTTGTTCCCTTGTGTCCTTGTGACCCCATTTGAGGTTTTCTTAGTAAAGATACTAGAGTGATTTGCCATTTCCTTCTCTAAATTATTTTACAGAGATGGGAACTGAGGTAAGCAAGGTTAAATGGCTTGCCCAGGCTCATAAAACTAATAAGCGCCTAATATCACATGTGAACTCAGGTCTCTGTGACCCATACTCTATCCACTGTGCCATATAGCTGCTCCAAGGGGGATTTGACATGGACCCAAGTATAATGCAAAGAAGACCAAGTAAATTCTTTTATATTGTTGATCTGAAAGAGTTTCTTTGCCTTTCTAAGACAGAAAGAAGAATATGGTTCATCAAGTATGGAATAATTATTAATTATCACATGGCCCAAATAGGAATATAATCCTTAAGTTCTGATTCTCATTCCAAGTATTTCCTAAAGTTAACTTATTTAAAACTCCCTAAAAGAGATCTAAATTCTAGTGCAGACAGGATAATAAACTTTTCTTCAAAGTACATTTCATATGGAGAAAAGGTTTAGACCTGTGACTTCACTGGTATAGCAAACTGACACCATCTTTGTAATCTAGTAAAATGACTTGCCCAAGATCACACAATCAGCAGATGTCAGAGGAGGATCTTGGACCCAGATTTTTCTGATTCTGAGACCAACTCTCTTTCTACTCTACAAAGCTATCTCTTAATATTAAATATGATTTAGCTGCTCTCTCTCAGACTACTCAAGGCCCAACTTGAAAATCCAACAATATTTCAATGAATTTTTTAGGGTGCTATTATGTAAAATTATCATAATTTTTAGTGATGAAAGATATTCTTTGACTGCTTTTAAAACAATTATATGTCACCCAGTTAGAAAAATACTTGTGATCTTAATTAAACCTCCCCTGAGCAGACTGTGGGAAGCTTTGAGATGTGTTTCTCTGATAAAGCTTTAAGTCTACTCCAAAGCTTCAGTCTTGGTCAGCAGGCATCCAGAGCCCTATTTATCCTTCTTCTCTGGATGCCCTTGAAGTAGGGTTTTAAATTAATACAATCAATCACTTATTTACTGAGACACAGTCAAGCTTAATCAGGTAACAAAATAGCCTGGTTGAAGCTGCTATATGTAGCACTGTTGCTACCTTATCTTCAAATTAGAAGACAGACTGAAAAAAGACAGTTAAATCACTGGAGAATTCTATTCTCCTGCAGATAGTGCCTCTCCCAAAATAAACTGGATAGAGGTAAGTGAATTTAGAGTTCGGATGCCTAGGAAACAGTAAATACTTAACTCTCAAAGTCAGTGCTACTCTTTATGTCTGAGGCTCACAGGCTTCAGACAAAAACAGAAGAAAAAGGGTAATTGGAGAAAGGAGGAGAAGAGAAAATGAGTGGAAATTCTGGGTAAGAGTATATAGCAAGGGGCAGCTAGGTGGTGCAGTGGATAAAGCACCAGCCCTGAAGTCAGGAGGCCCTGAGTTCAAATCTGGCCTCAAACACTTAACACTTCCTGGCTGTGTGATCTTGGGCAAGTCACTTAACCCCAATTGCCTCCGGGGGAAAATAGTATATAGAAAGATGAGTTATTAGTCAGTCAATGAACACTTATTAAGAACTATTACGTACATATCTCCAAAAAAGGGCAGAAAACAACACAAAAAGCAATCCTTGCTGTCATAGAGCTCACAATTTGATGGGGAAGACAATACGTAAATAATTATGTCTGAATAAGCTACATAATTGATAAATTGGAAATAATCAATAGAGAGAGGATATTAACATTATTAGGCATCAGAAAAGTAAATGGAAAGCAGAATTTTAATTGGGACTTGAAGGAAGCCAGAGAAGCACAGATGAAAAAGGAGAGCCTTTCAGATATGGAAAGAGCAAGTGAAAATGCTCAGAGTTTGGAAGAACAGATGGGATTCAGATCTCAGAAAGTGAGAGGAGAGTATAAGATGTAAGAAGACTGGGAAAGTAAATTTATAGAAAAGAACTTTGAATAAAAGATTCTGTATTTGATCTTGGAGGTGATAGGCAGTAACAGTCTGACTTAAACTTTGGATTATTTTGTTAACTGAGTGGTCAATGGACTACATTGAAGAAAAAAAGGACTTCTCAAGAGATATTCTTTTAGACAACTTTAGGCCTATTTTCACACCATTCTTGTTGTCTAGGAATTCTTTGAAATCAGGTAAGTTCCACTTAACATTCCTAATACCCAACGTACATTAACAAACTTACTGCATTTGAGGACGGTCGGCACTAAGTCCAACCTGGTCTCTTTCTCTATCTCAGGCAATACTGCTGCTCTATTGTTCTATTAATCTCCATAATATGAAGAACACAAATCATTTGGGTTCTTAGCGTTGCACTTATATGAAGGTACAACCAACACAGAATATTTGCATAGGCATTTCCCCATCCCCAAAACATCTCAAGTTTTTGTGAGCAATTTTGCCATTTCTTATATGAATTCCAGGTCATTAGGTCTCCAAAAAAGTAGAATTGTATTTCCATTGAATGTCTCCATCAGCCAATCCCTTTTCACTACTTTGGAGATACTCCAGAAATGCAGTATTATTGACATCTTTGTAATCTAAGTTTTCCATGTCTATTCCCCTGTTCCCTATTCCAAGAAATTTCTTGTGTTAAACCAATGATATTTCTCTGCCAATACTATATCCATTATCAGACTTTCTGACAGATCCAGTTGACTACTTTTTTGCTCCTTTTTTATATTTGGAAGAGATTTCACTGTATGACACAATGAAATTGGCTAAGCTCCTAGAATATCCTCTATGAAATCCCAACAATCTGTCTTCCACTGACCAAATATTTCTGAATATAATCACCAAGGATTGGTGATTATCTTTTATTCCTCCATCTTCACATCCATTATGTATTCATTTTTCCTAATTTTTGCCATTTCAATGTTTGCAACATTTTTTTATTCAATCAATTCTCTGTTCATGTACATAATATTTTAGTTCATACCCTCATCACCCCTTGCTTAGATTATTCCAACAGTCTCCTAATTTGGTTGTCCTATGTTAAAATGTCTTTTCATTTCAGTATAACAGCTCCAAACATTCTGGAGAACAATTTGTAACTATCCACAAAGATGGCTATAAAACTCTAAATACTCTTTAATCCAGCAAAACTGCTACTAGCTCTATATGCCAGAGAAATTTTTTTTAAAGGGGAAAGGACCTATTTGTACAAAGAGATTTATGTTAGCTCTTTTTATGGTAGCAAAGAATTGTAAATTGAGGGAATGCCCATCAATTGGGGAATGGCCGAACAAGTTGTGGTATATTATTGTAATGGAATACTGCTGTGCTATAAGAATGATGAGCAGAATGCTTTCAGAAAAACCTGGAAAGATTTCATGAACTGATGCAAGAAGTGAGTGAGCAAATCCATGAGAATATTGTATATAGTAAAAGTGCAATAATCAACCATGACTTACGTAGATGTCCTTAGCAATATAATGATCCAAGACGATTCCAAAGGATTTATGAATCCAGAGAAAAAATTGATGAGAGTCTGAATGAAAATTGAAGTATGCACACACATGCACACACACACATACACATATATATGCATATATATTTATTTTTCTTTTGGGGCACCTATGTTTTCTTTCACAACACAACTAATGAAATGTTTTGCATGACAGTATATATAGACTATATCAAATTGCTTGCTTTCTCAATGAGATGAGAAAGGAGAGAGGAAAGGAGAGAATTTATAACAAAAACCCCCACAAATGTTAAAGATTTTTTACACGTAATTAGAAAAGATATTTTAAAAGAAGACAGAAGGAAGATACATGACCAAATTATCATTGTCTATGGCCAACTTTGGTTAGAGTTATTGTCATCTTGTTTCCCAGCACCAAAAAAAAAATCATGAGAGAGAGTTAATCAGTGCCTATTAGCAACTCCAGTGAATTCCAACAGTAATTGGGACAGCCTTGACACACTGTAATTAACATCCCAGTAACACGATGCAACCTTAAAAAAAAATAAATCAGTCTAAATAAGGAGAATTTTTTCCCAAGATCATAAGCTCCTGGTCTCTTTTCTTCTATTCTTATTCTTTTGTTGCTCACCTTTACTATATCATCTCTAAGGACCATACTAAATGCAATGCCTTTATCATTCTGAATACACAGGTATAGGAAAGGTTAAAACAACTGCATCTGGTCCTCTGGGATGGATGAAATTCAGTAGATCCAGTTTAGTCTCTAAAGTCATTTAAAATCAACCCATTATGAAGGAAAATTGCTTAAATGAGGATTAAGAGGAGATGCATGAAAAATCCAGGTGATTCAAGGTATAAAGAACAACATAGAAGCAGATGAAAGTCAAAGCAGGTCAATAAGGCTTTCCTAACAGAAATGAATAGGCAAGAATAAACTAGTTTGACCAAGAGATTGTAAAAAATAGAAGTTGATGTTTTAGTGAATAAAGTCAAATCATGCTATCCATCTTCCTCGTATCAACCCTTCTAAAGTAGGAGCAGGGAGTGTGCAGCCCAAGAAACTATTTGTCAAAGCAACCACAGGTGGTGATGAACTGAAAGTTAAATACAACTTCCCACTATTTGAGTTGTATAAATTGACAGTTTTGTATGGCCCAAAAATATCCAAATGCCCTTTGGCAGAAAAAAAGGTGCCCCACTCCTGCTCTAAAAAGTAAAACAAAAAATGTGTTTTTTAACAGTGATATTCTTGCAGTGATGCTTCATGGTTGTGAATCCTAGAGTCCCATGGAATTAGAAATGTGGATAGAGCACCAGCCCTGAAGTCAGGAGGACCTGAATTCAAACACTTAACACTTCCTTTTTTTGTGTGTCCCTGGGTAAGTCATTTAACCCCAATTGCCTCAGGAAAAAAAAAGAATTAAAAATGTGGGTCACCTCAAAGGCAGTAGAGAGGTATATGATGGAGTTGAATAGACTGCAACCCATTCCAAGTGAATTGTACAGAAGAAACAGCCTAAATGTTATCAAAATGTATGACCAGAAATAATGATGGCCTAGATGGGAGAGTAAGAGGTACTCAGAGATATTCTGTATATCTCTTTTGTCTATGTAATCTATGCATAGACTGTGCATCTGTGCAATGTTGAGAGATCCAGAACATCCAGCTTGTTGGATCAACCAGAAGAAATAGGAGAGAATGGCATAAGGTAGATAACCATGGCTGGATTATAACTGGTACCATTAAAGACACTGCCTGCATTACTGAATTTATAAAATCTACATTATCAGCATAACATAGCATGAATTTAGGAAGACCTTGGTTCAAATCTAGCTTCAGATACTTAATAGTATCTTATAACACACTTAATGTGTAGCACTACTTAAGTCATTTAATCTCTCTATGACTCAGTTTCCTCATCTGTAAAGTGAAAAGGTTGGACTCAATGTCCTATAAGATCTCTTCCAGGTCTAAATCTATGCTCCCATTCAAATAGCACCCTTAAAACCCAATTTTGCACCTGTCTACCTCTGACCCATCCCTATAAAATGAAAGCCAGCTATGAAAGACAGATACAACTTTCTCTCACATACCTCCTAACTGCTTTCAAGAATCAGCTGAGTGATGTTCTGAGATTGATACAAATATCTGTAGAAAAGGTGAGAGTCACATTGTCCATCTCTTAAGGAACTCAAAAGCACCCTGCATATGGCTCATTTTTATATGTGAATTAAGAATCCTACAGCAAGGAAGAAATGTACCACAAAGGGACTGTTCCCTATGCCACAGGAACCTGAATGCTCCTTTTCCCATTTGTTTTTAGCTGGGCAGAGGAGCTGTCTTTGCTAAGTGATATCTGTCTATATAGGCAAGGGGCTTAAATCACATTAAAAATATCTCAATACTGGACTTCCTTCCGGGGATGGAGCCATGGTGGCGGAGATCAGACAGGAGTCTCTGTAACCTCCTCTAACCTTCCCTCAAACCAACAACATATGAAGCTTCTAGACTGATTCTGAAGCAAAAAAATCCACAACATCTGGAGGACAACACGACTCTAGAAGAAGATACTCTGGAAGAACTTCAAAACAGAACTGCCCAGTACCTGAAATAATTCAATCAGCAGAACTGCCCAGTTCCTGAAATAACTCAATCAGCAGAACTGCCCCAGGGCAAATTAAAGCAGCTGTCCCACCTTTGCCTTAAACAGACCTCACACCTTTAAAAAAATGAATAAAAAACCAAAAAGAGTTCTCACCATAGACAACTTTTATGGAGAGAGGAAAGAACAGACCTCAAATCTTGAGGCCCCTAAATGTAAAGCAACTCCAGAAAAAGCCCCAAAGAGAGACATAAACTGGCCTCCATGTCACAAGGCTTTCTTTGAAGATTGCATAAAAAATCGTAAGAGTTAGAAGAAACATGGGGAAACGGAATGAGATCACTGCAAAATAAAATAGAAAAAATGGAAAAAGAATGCAATGTACAAAAAAATGTAAATGGTCAATTGCAAAAGGAACTAAAAACAGTAACTGAAGAAAATAAGACATTAAAAATTAGAATCGAACAATTGGAAATGAATGACTCATCAAGACTTCAAGAATCAAACAAAAACAAAAAAATGAAAAGATAGAGAAAAACATGAAATATCTCCTAGGAAAAACAACTGACCTGGAAAATAGATCTAGGAGAGACAATCTAAGGATTATAGGGCTTCCTGGAAGCCATGATGAAAAAAAGAACCTAGACACTATCTTCCAGGAAATCATAAAAGAAAACTTCCCTGATATCTTAAACCCAGAAGGCAAAATACTCCTTGAAACAATCCACTGATCACCTCCTGAAAGAAACCCAAAAATCAAGTCCCCCAGAAATATCATGGCTAAATTCTACAACTATCATACCAAGGAAAAGATATTACTAGAAGCCAGAAAGAAACAATTTAAATATCGGGGAGCCACAATTAGGATCACACAGGACCTAGCAGCTTCTACTTTGAAGGATTGAAGGGCCTGGAATCAGATATTCCGAAGGGCAAAGGAACTTGGATTACAGCCAACAATAAGTTACCCAGCTAGAATGAGCATTATCTTCCAGGGAAGAAGATGGTCATTCAATGATATAGGAGAATTTCACCTCTTTCTACTGAAAAGACCAGAACTGAACAAAAAAAAATTGATCTACAAACACAGAACACAAGAGAAACATAAAAAAGTAACAAGAAAAAAAATAGCTCTTGAGAACTATATTTATGTTACAGATACTTATAGATTGAGGGTTGATTTTATGAATCTATTATTACATTATGATTGTGATATGATTACTGTGATTTTATGATTATAATGATATGATTATTGTGATTTTATGATTATTATGATATGATAAACTGAAAAAGAAATTAGAGGTAGAAAAGGGATAACACTGGAAGAAGAGGAAAAGGAGGTAAAATAAGGGAAATTAAATCACATGTAGAGGCAAAGAAAACCTATAATGATTGAGGGGAAAAAAGGGAGGGGAATGAGAATTGGGTTAATCTCCATCTCATCAGATTTGGCTCTGAGGGAATGATAGACATACTTATAAGGAAACAGGAGGGAAATGGGGGAAAAGGGGTGGGTGGGGCTCTAAAGGGGAAGGATTGTTTGAGGGAAGTAGTTATCAAAAGCAAAATAGTAGGAAGGAGGGTAAGGGGATAAGAAAGAGAAAAGCATAAGCTAGGGTAAATAAGTTGGCAGGAAATACAGATTTAGTTATTTTAACTGTGAATGTGAATGGAATGAACTCTCCTTTAAAGCAGAAGCAGATAGCAGACTGGATTAAAAACCAGAATCCAACAATATGTTGTATACAAGAAACACATTTAAAACATAGAGATACATACAGGGTGAAGGTAAAAGGCTGGAGCAGAATCTATTATGCTTCAGGTGAACAAAAAAAAGCAGGGGTAGCAATCCTGATCTCAGACCAAGGAAAAGCAAAGATAGACTTAATTAAAAGAGACAAAGAAGGAAATTATCTTCCTGAAGGATACCATAGATAATGAAGCAATATCAATACTAAACATATATGCACCAAGTGGTATAGCATGGAAATTCCAGAGGAAAAGTTCAGAGAGATGCAAGAAGAAATAGACAGCAAAACTATAATAGTGGGGAATCTCAACCTCCCTCTCTCAGAACTTGATAAATCAAACCACAAAATAAATAAGAAAGAAGTTAAGGAGGTAAACAAAATGTTAGAAAAGTTAGGTATGATAGATCTTTGGAGGAAATTAAA
>JAJPUD010000199.1:499274-528354 GCA_023553655.1 Myrmecobius fasciatus | reverse complement strand
TAGATAAGTTTGACTATATCAAGTTAAAAAGTTTTTGTACAAACAAAATGAATGCAGACAAGATTAGAAGGGTAGCAGTAAACTGGGAAAATATTTTTACATCCAAAGGTTCTGATAAAGGCTTCATTTCTAAAATATATAGAGAATTGACTCAAATATATAAGAATTCAAGCCATTCTCCAATTGATAAATGGTCAAAAGATATGAACAGACAATTTTCAGATGAAAAATTGAAACTATTTCTGGTCACATGAAAAGGTGCTCAAAGTCACTATTGATCAGAGAAATGCAAATTAAGACAACTCTGAGATTCCACTACACACCTGTCAGATTGACTGAAATGACAGGAAATGATAATGATAACTGTTGGAGGGGATGTGGGAAAACTGGGACACTGATATATTGTTGGTGGGACTGTGAACGGATCCAACCATTCTGGAGAGCAATTTGGAACTATGCTCAAAAAGTTATCAAACTGTGCATACCATTTGACCCAGCAGTGTTTCTACTGGGCCTATATCCCAAAGAGATTTTAAAGGAGGGATAGGGACCCACATGTGCAAAAATGTTTGTGGCAGCCCTTTTTGTGGTGGCAAGAAACTGGAAATTGAAAGGATGCCCCTCAATTGGAGAATGGCTGAATAAATTATGGTATATGAATGTTATGGAATATTATTTTTCTGTAAGAAACGACCAACAGGAGGATTTCAGAGAGGCCTGGAGAGACTTGCATGAACTGATGCTGAGCGAAATCAGCAGAACCAGGAGAACATTATACACAGTAACAAGACTATACAATGATCAATTTTGATGGACATGGTTCTCTTCAACAATGATGTGATTCAAACCAGTTCCTATTGTTCAGCGATGAAGATAGTCATATACATCCAGAGAGGCCACAACACAGCATTTTAACGCTTTCTGTGAATATTTCCATGCATTTTGTTTTACTTCTTAGGTTGTTTTTTTTCTTCTTCTCTTTCTAGATCTGATGTTTCTTGTGCAGTAAGATAACTGTATAGATATGTATACATGTATTGTATTTGTCATATAATTTATCCTATTTAGCATGTATTAGTATACCTGTCATCTAGCGTTGGGGGGGTGGGGGGAAGGAGGGGAAAAGCTTGGGAAAAAAAGTTTTTGCAAAGGTCAATGTAGAAAAATCACTCATATGTTTTGTAAATAAAAAGCTTTATAAAAAATATCTCTACACTCTTGCCTCAACATAACATAATAGATATAGATTTGGAATGAAAATATGACTTGAAATCCTGCTTCTGTTACTTATTAGCAAAGTCGCAGATTCCTTATTTATAAAATGTATATAGTGACTTTATCATTGTGTCTACAGTGGTTAAAATAGTCCTGGATGTGGAATGATTGCTTTAAAGAATTGTAGTCATCATCATTATGCCATTAAGAATAGTTCTCATTCCCCTGTTACCACATAAGAGTGCTTTTTTACTCTACATGGGAGATATCTAAAGGAGGGAAAGAGGGAGAAACAGAAACAGACAGACATACAGAAAGACACAGACACACAAAGAGAAACAAAGACAGAGAGATTGATTTTTTTTCTCCTTTGATATAATGATCCAGCCTTTTAGTTGCTAAAACTATTGATTGATTTTAGGGATAGCTTCTTTTGAGGCAATGTGACTTCTTGCTTCCGGGGCACATGAATTAGTTTCCCAGGAGATCCAAAGGGTTAATATTCATGCCCACATAATCTCAATCATGTTTATTTATTTATAATATAACTGGGAGTCAAAACACTTGCATACCTGCAAAGAGAGATGTCTGTATGATTTCGGGGTAACAGGCAGGATTCTGTTTCATCTGTGCTTTCCATTTCAGGAACCAAACTTTTGCCTTGGAAGTCAGATTGGCACTGAGGAAGTGCTGGAGTAATCTATGACCAGGTAGTGACTACCTGTAAAATCCCTGCCAAGATCCCTCACTGAACTCTTTTGCTATCGTGCTGATTTTCGGGTGACCTGCATTGATTCTATTTGAAGTCTGAAGCATTACAAATTTCAATTAACCACAGGGCACCGGACTCAAAAAGAAAGGGAAATTGGTGTGCCCTCTGTGAGCTGGAAGTACCTTAATGAACATTTGTGGAATGATTGTTTAAGAAGAAATTAACCATTTAAAAGCTTGAACTGAGGACTATTACTTAGCCAAGGCTTGCCACTGAGGCTAATAAGATACCCCTATGGTGCAATTCATCCACAAAAATACCTAATACATATCTAGGAATGCCCTGGTGTTGACTACCTGCTGCTTCTCACACTAATGAATTTTAAAAGGTAAGGATTCCCTGGGCAGTTCATTTCAGTGGATTTCTTTAATGAAAATTCATACAGCTTTATCTTTATCAACTTCACTGAAAGGGCCCCAAACCTTGCAGAACTATAAAGAGGGATCAGTCTCTGCCATGCCCATATATTGATTTTGAATGCTACCCCCACTCAGTTTTGTATCAATGATAGTTCAAGTTTTATGCTAAAAGTTTTTGGCCCAAGGGGGGAAAAGGAGAAACTGGTCTCAATATGGTATTCATGGCTAGCAGTTAACTTATTTCTTAGTAATTTAGGAATCTGTCATCTCTCAAGTCTTGATCATCTATTTTTTTAAAAAATGCATTAGAACTGGGAGCATTGGAGAAAAAATGCCTTAATCAAAATTCTTTAAGTGAAAATTAAGAACACAAGATCACAAAGACCATCCTTGGAATCTTCCTTCACTAGCTTTATAAGAAAGTCAAATTAATTTGAGGGCTGAAAGCCTTCAGTTCAGAACATGCAGCAATTACATTTTATCTATGATGAAAGGTGGATTTTTATATCTTATTTTTTAATTTGGTGCTATTACTTATGCAGAAGACAGCCGATTCCAAATTCTTACTAACCTTACTTGTAGAGTAATCACATTCTCATACCTAAAACTTTGTTTTCTGGCTTGAGTTTCTGTTTCTCAGGTGCCTAGCTCTTGCCCTCCCCCTCCTTTTCATGGATAAGACCACTAAATAGCCCTTGTCCAAGCTCCAGCCTCCTCTCGGGTACAGCACAAGATAATTTTAGGAGAGAACAATCTCCTATTCAGATTGGGAGTAGGTTTATTGGTGCTCCAGCTCCTGTTTCAAATGCTAGATAGTGTGAGACACAGGACTACATTTTGTTAGATAGAACACAAACCCTGTTAATTGTTAACAACAAAATTTGTTGCCAAATTTACCCATGAGGCTGCCAAAAATAAAATTGGAAATACCTTTTTCTTCTCATTGCTTAGTGATTGTTGTATGTTCTTGACGTTGATCTAAGTTGAATAAGTCTATAAGACTTATTGTAGGGACATTCTGTTTAGGCCTAGATGCTGCTTAAAGACTGACCAATAATCAATGAAATAAATGACCAGGACAAGGTGATTCTGCCTTAATGGGATATTTTTTTCTTCCATTGGGGGTGGGAAGTGGAGGGAATACTGGAGCAATCTTCATCAAGCTGTCCTACCCAATTGACCTAAAGTCTAGAATATACAGAGAGTAAAGAAAATGAATTCTTGAGGCAGAATATCCTGAAAGAAGCTTCCACTCAGTTACTAATAAAAGTGGAACATTGGGCTGCTGGCTGCTGCTTACTTCCTTCTTATCTTTCAATAAAGCTCTGTGGAGCTCTCTCTCTTCACCGTTCCAGACTTATTATACATTATTGCTTTTCAGGTAATACTAACGTCCATTCACAGTCTTCCCTACTGCTCTTCATCAATAGTGCCCCTTTTCCTCTCTTCCTGTCTTTATACCAATTGTCTTCTAGCTGTCTTGATTGTCTTCCCTCCTCAACTTCATTATCAAAGTCCCTAGCTCCTTCAAGGTTCAAGTCAAACTCTACATCCTCCATGAAGTTTTTTCTAATTTCCCTAGATATCACCATCTATATAATTATGTTTGTGTGTTCACACATACATACTTATATATATATATATACACATATATATACATATATATATATATACACATAAAATGCCTATATGTGCCTAGAGAGAAATATGCTATTTATATGTATAAATACACATATAATCACCTATATGAAACCTTACTGAATTTTCTTTGGAAACAGACTTTATGGTGTCATAGTACAGGTATCGACCTGGATCCCCCTTCCTAGTTGTGTGGTCAAGTATATGTATAGATGTATAAGTGTATATGTACATATATATATATATTTACATGCACATTGCATACATATATGAATAATAATCATGTATAATTTATTATATGTAACCTATATTCTATATATGATTTATCTATACGTATTCATATGTACATACATATAAACACAAATACAAACACTTCTCCATCCAGTGTTTATTGGCAAAATGGTTTTTTCCCAGCACCTGGTAATTAATAGTAAAGTACTGGTTCCTTAGTTCATATGGTTAATAAATCAATATGAATTCATTAAGCCCCAAATATGTGTGAGGCTCTATAAACAGAAAGAGAAAAATAAAATAATCCTCCCTTCAGGAGCTGTTCAAAAATAATATGTATCTAATGGATGGAGTGCTAAGCCTGGACTCAGAAAGATTTCTCTTTCTAAGTTCCATATTAGTCTCAGACACTTACTAGTTGTGTCATTGGGCCCTCAGTTTCCTTATTTGTAATATTAACTAAAAAAATGACAAACCACTTCAGCATTACTAAGAAAACCCCAAATGTAGTCACAAGGAGTCAAACATGATTGAAAATGACTGGGCAAAAGTTTCAGGACATAAAATAAAGCCACATAAATCATTGGCAGTTCTATATGTTACCAAGAAAATCCAACAGCAAGAGATACAAAGAAAAAAATTCATTTAAAATAACTTTAGATAATATAAAATATTTGGGAATATACCTGCCAAGAGAAATCCAGGAATTATATAAACACAATTACAAAACACTTTCTACACAAATCAAGTCAGACCTAATCAATTGGAAGACTATCAAATTCTCATGTTTAGGATAATATATTAAAAATGACAATTCTACTTAAATTAATCTACTTATTTAGTGCCATACTAATTAAATTGTCAAGAAATTAGAGAGCTAGAAAAAATTCATCTGGAAGAACTTTAAAAGGTAAATAATTTCAAGAGAATTCATGAAAAAATGCAAATTAAGGTGGCCTAGCTGTACCAGACCTAACATTATATATGTAGCAGTGATCATCAAAACCATTTAGTACTGGCTAAGATTGTAGTTGATCAGTGGAATAGATTAGGTTCACAAACCACAGTAGTGAATGACTTTAGTAATCTAATGTTTCATAAACCCAAAGACTCCAGCTTCTGGGAAAAGAACTCGCTATTTGACAAAAACTGCTGGTGAAACTGGAAAATAATATGGCACAAATTAGGCATTGACCAATAACAAACACCTCATACCAAGATAAGGTCAAAATGGGTTTATGATTTAGAGATAAAGAGTTATGCTTTAAGCAAATTAAGAGAACAAAGAACCCTCAGATCTGTGAAGAACAAAGAAATATATGGCCAAAAAAAACCAAAAAAAAAAAAACCTAGAGTACATTATTAAATGCAAAATGAAAATTTTTGATTATATTAAATTTTTAAAAATTTTCCACAAAACAAAACCAATGTAGCCAAAATTAAAAGGGAAGTAGAAAACAGAGAAAAATTTTACATCCAAGGGTTCTGATAAAGGTCTCATTTCTAAAATATATAGAAAAATTGACCCAAATTTATAAGAATATAAGCCATTCTCCAATTGATAAGTAGTAAAAAAAGATATGAACAATTTTCAGATAAAGAAACTAAAGCTATTTCTAGTCATATGAAAAAAATGCTCTAAATCACTATTGATTAGAGAAATGAAAATTAAGACAACTCTGAGATACCATCATACATCCCTCAGATTGGCTACTATGGCAGGAAAGGTAATGATAAATGTTGGAAGGAATATGGAAAAACTGGTGCACTAATACATCGATGATGGAGCTGTGAACTGATCCAATCATTTTGGAACAATTTGGAACTATGCTCAAAGGGCTATCAAACTGTGCATACCCTTTGATCCAGCAGTGTTTCTACTGGGTCTGTATCCCAAAGAGATTATAAAAAAGGGGGAACTCTCATAGGCAAAAAATGTTTATAGTAGCCCTTTTTGTAGTGGCAAGGAACTAAAAAATGAGTTGATGCCTATCAGTTGGGGAATGGCTAAATAAGTTATGATATATTAATATATGAATGGAATATTATTGTTCCATAAAACATGATCAGCAGGATGGTTTCAGAAAGGCCTGAAGAGCCTTACATCAACTAATGCTAAGTGAAGTGAATAGGATCAAGAGAATATTGTACACAGCAGCAACAAGATTATGTGATGATCAATTCTGATGGATGTGGCTCTTTCCAAGAGTGAGGTAGGTGATTCAGGCTAATTCCAAAAGACTTGTGATGAAAAGGGCCATTTGCTTAGAGAAAGAGGACTACAGGGATTGAATATGGATCAATACATAGTATTTTCACTTTTTTGTTGTTGTTTGCTTCCTTTTTTTCTTTCTCTTTTTCCCTTTTTAATCTGATTTTTCTTGTGCAGAATGATAAATTTGGAGATATGTATATAGAAGAATTGCACATGTTCAACCTATATTGGATTACTTGCTGTCTAAGGGAGAAAAATTTGGAGCACAATGTTTTGCAAGGGTGAATGTTGAAAACTATCTTTGCCTGTATTTTGAAAATAAACACTATTAAAAAAAGAAGATGGCAACCACAAATGCATATATAAATGCATATTACACACATACACATAAGCAAATAAAAGTAAGGTAATGGGTGAGGGAGAAGATTATTTTGTTGTCAACAGGACCATAACCATAAAAACTCAAAAATTCAAAATAATTCTCTTTTTCATGTTTTTGCTTTATATTGGATTACTAAAAGCAATCACAATAATAACTTTCTGATTTTAACTTTAATTTATTATTTCATGTCATTACAAAATGTACAATATCAATTTTCAAACATCATGGGGGAAATGTGATGCCCTTTCAGTCCAAGTGTATTTTACAAAATAAATATATTACTGAAAAAGTTGTTTGCTAGATCAGAGCCCATTTCCTAACATACTTTGAAAGCTTCTGGCTTCTCAGAAAGAACAGACTGTTCGGGACTAAAAAGGGAAAGTGCATTGTATGATATATGTTAAAAGGACAGCAATCAGTGAATGAGTGGGGAAGTAGAATTATTGATATACACAATAGTAAGGCAAGAAATGGGAAATTTTCCCATTTACAGGAAAAGTCAGCTCTGAAAGATTGAAAATAGAGTAAGTTCAATTTGATCTTGTTTTTCCACCCATATAATTATAAATTTCTATGAAATCACAGAATGTATGAAGTGAAGGGGATCTTAAAATTAATCTAGTTTAATCCCTTTATTTGACAGATGAGGAAATTGATATGTAGCACATTAACTGCCTGGACTACACAACTAGCAAGTATCAGCTCAGTTCCAATTCTATGACACCTGAAAGTTCAATAAGAAAGGCAAATGTGGGTGTGTGTGTGTACATGTTAAGTTCTCTAATTTTAATTATTCTCATTTAATGTGGTATTATTAAGAAAAGCATCTTTTGCCAAAAATGATTTGAAAATGACTGTTTTTTCTAAAAAAAAAATGCGTTAGAGGAAAGTGATTAGGGAGCGAAGACCAAGGATTAATCACAGTCCTGCCCCATATCAGCTCTATGAACCTTCATAGGTCATTCTATCCCTCTGGGACTCAGGATTCTCATTTGTAAAGAGAAAGTCTTAGACTAGATTATTTCTAAGGGCACTTCCAGCTTCAATATTCTATAAAATGTTTATAGGTTGACCCATCTCACATTAACCAATAATAGTTATTCTGAGAGATTGTTCTGCCATTCCGTTCCATGGACTTGAGTTCCATGAGCATAAACAAAACATACAAAACATTCTTTATAATTGAAGAAACAAAAACCATGATTCATCTATTCCTGAGGACAACCATGAGGAGAAGAATGACTGATATTTACAAGGCCAATTTGCAAGGGACAGCCAGGAACAGAATGCCAGGCCAGGTTGTGGGCTTGAATGGACTGGCCAAAGATAAGATAAGGAAATACAAATGAGGTACTGTGGATGCTGCTCAAGTATGCATAAAGCTTGAGAGATGCAGGAAGGAGGAAAAGTAGGTTATTATGCAACACTACTTGCCTTTTCATGGTTCTCCTAAATCCCCCTCCCATTTTTAAAATTGATGCCTTTTATTTTAATATTAAATTCATCTCTCTTTGCCATCCAGTAAGCCTTCCCTTGTAAAATATATTCCAAAGGTCTGATTTTTTTTATTTTGAAAAAAATTATCTTTTTTTCCAGTTGCCCAAAAGCAATCTACCTTGTTCTCCTCATCCTTTGCAACTCTGAGTCAATTACATATACTATCAGATGACTTATATGAGTTTCCTGTCAGAAGCTTGTTGAAATGTAGCAGTAAACATTCTTTATCTATTTGGTCTTTTTTGTTTAGATGAACAGGGCAAACTCCTTTTAAGCTTTTACTGATTTCTAAGAGTATCTGCAATGTCTCGAATCTTGATAAAAATCAACATATTGTCAATGGAAAATAAAAACATTTGAATGAATATACCATCTACAGGAGATCCCTCCTTGACTTGGATTCTGTGTTGAATCCATTCTGCAACAGGGATGAATACGAAGATGTATTCTGAAGATGTATTGCTGAAGCCAGTTTAAAAACTGGCTAGTGAGAGTCTACTGCTCAATTTTCTGAGTAAACATTTGCACTTCAGAGATCAACAATTCCTATAACTTGGGCCCTGGGTTTTTGTTTCATTAATTATCTTTATTTAAAAGTATTAAGAATGCAGATGAAGCTTAGAAATTTGAGGGAGTACAATCCTCCCCAAAAGTCCAGATATTAAATATTTACGAGCACACCACCATTTCACTTGATAAACAGTGCTTGAGCTCAGCAGGATAGAAGGTTTAGGGAATAGTTATCACTATATTGGAGGTCTGATAAGTAGAAACTAACAATAACCACAAAATAATAATAATAATTTATTTATATAGTGCTTTACTTTTATAGTGCAAATGTTTTATATAAGTTATCTGTTTTCAGCTTCACAGCAGCCCTGTGAATCCGTTTGACTTGGATTTTTTGTTGTTGAGTTTTTTTTATTTTGTTTTGCTTTTAATCAGAGGATTAGTGAACAAGGTATTCTCTCTTGTTACCTCTTCTAAGGAATCTTGAATGACATTAAGGTATGAATGTAAGATCCATTGTAGAAGAGTCTAAGTTACTGAATTGAGTAATTTTTGGTAATCAACAATAAGCACATAAAGATCTTGTATACTTTACATCTTTCAGTAAATTGTGAGATGGTAGATATAAGCCATCATGGAATATTACCTTTGAAAATCTTCCTGTTACCTACTAATTTTCTCATAGGAGATTTCCTGTTCAAAGACTTTTCTACAGAAAAGAAAATAGGCACTAGTTGAGAACATCAATAATGTCAGACCTATAGGGGGAATAGGGATGGAGTTGGGAATGTGTATGTGTGTGTGTTTTTTCCAGTCTTTGTATCTTTCCCTCCTTTAGATTTCTTGTCTATTGACCTCTCAGTACCTTCACAATTGCATTGCCTCCAGCACACATCTCTCTGCATATTTTCCTCTTCTAATTAGGCTATTTTTCCTTCCCCCACTTTCTATAACAGTTAAGGTCCATCTTTTCTTTTAAAAATATAAGATATTTTTATTTATTTCTTTGTTTCCCAATTACAAGTCAATTTTTTTTAAAATTATTTTTTGTTAAATTTTGAGTTCCAAATTCTCTTCCTCTCTACCCCCTGAGAAAGCATTATAATACTGATTATACATGTTAAGATATGTAAAATGTATTTCCACATTAGCCATGTTATAAAAGAAAACATACATGAAAAAACACCAAGAAAAATAAGAATGTTCTGAAAGTATGCTTCAATTTGTATTCAGAGTTCTTCAGTTCTCTACCTGGACGTAGACTGTCTTGCATCATTATTTTTTTTATTTTTTAAAGCTGTTTATTTTCAAAGCATATGCATAGTTAGTTTTTAACATTCACCCTTGCAAAACCTTATGTTCCAAATTTTTTTTCTCCCTCACCCCCTTTCCTAGAAGACAAGTAATTCAATAAATGTTAAACATGTGCAATTCTTTTGTACATATTTCCACAATTATCATGCTATACAAGAAAAATGAAATCAAAAAGAAAAAAATGGAAAAGAAAACAAAATGCATCACATCATGTTCTTGATTAGAGTATTTAAGTTTTTCACAGGTGATCATCCTTACAATATTGCTAATACTATTTATATATTCTCCGGGTTTTGCTTACTTCACTTTGGGTCAGTTCACGAAAGTCTTCTTATGTTTTCTTGAAACCATTCTGTCCATCATTTCTTATAGCACAATAGTATTTCATTATTATCATATACCACAACTACTTCAGTCATTCCTCAATTGATGAGCATTTCCTCAATCTTTAATTCTTTGCAATCACATAAAAAAGTGCTATATTTTTGTGCAAATAGGTCCTTTTCTATTTTCTTTTATCTCTTTGTATTTCTTGTTATTAAAAAGATGGACTTCCCTTCCACTCAGTAATGGTATTGGATGGAAGTCCATTATTTTTTAATAACAAACATTTGACCTGTATTGTTGAATGTCAGCTAGACATGAAAAGCAATTGCCACCAAAGAATTTAAGATGAGCATCTCAGACTGTGATGGAAAGGGGGAGGATGCAAAAAGAAACTAAGAACAGGAGTAAAAAAACCCATCAAGTAATAACACAGTAAAAATAAAAGATAAGCTACTCATGTGAGAGAAGGCAATGACATATATTTCACTGATATCTTCATGGTGTCAAGACAAAGGGAAGGAACATTTTCTGTCATGTTGGTTAGATTCCCTGTGGCAAGTTTTTGGAGCATATAAATGAAACTATCACAGGATTGTGAAATTTAAAAGGTTTGAGAGACATCATTTCTGGATAGTCATTTTATTAATAATGTCAGAATTTAAATAAAAGGATCTGTGACATTCTCAAAGTCCAAAGACACTTCATGGTGGTGGGTTCACATTTTATATGCCCTGAGGGTGGCAATCAATTTTGACTGGTTAATAATTAATGACAGAATGAATATTATAATGTAAGGTGGGTTATACATTATAAGGAGGGTCTTGGAGTACATGACATGGATCAACCAAGTCTTAGTTAAAGAGACGAAAAAAGGGAGAATCCATATTTTTCCACACCTATCTGAGTAAACATGATGGGCAGGAATCCATCCATTAGTCTAAATTTATTATTTCTTTTGCTGTTTTTGATCAGATCTTTAATCTGGGAAAGTTTGAAAGAGATTTCCCACCCTGATTTCTGGATGAGGAAGTAGAAAAGAGAAAAACTCTTGATCCTGATTCAATAATATGAGAGAGAAATAATCATCTCAGACAGGTAGGATGACATTTGTATCAATGGAGGGAACCTGAAAATCAAGTAGGCTTGGATAGACTTCAGAAGATAGTAGAGGACAGAAGGATCTAGGATGCAATGGTCCATGAAGTCATGAAAAGTTAGACATGACTGAATGATTGAACATTAACATCATGAATCAATGAGAATCACAGGTACATTTGTGTACATCTTTTATTTACATATTATACATATATATGTACACACACATATATATATGCATATATATGTATATATATATATATGTACACATCCCAAAGAGCCAACCTTCATAGGCTTTTTGAAAAGAAAGAGAAAAAAAAAGTTACACAAATTTAAACAATATGTCCAAAAAGAAGTCTGATATATACAGTGTTTCACAGCCATGGGCCCCCCACCTCTGCAAAGAAATAGGGGAAGGAATTTTTTCCCCTCATCACTTCTTTAGGAACCAAGTTTGGCCATAATTTTATATTAATCACTTTTGGTTGTTTTTGTTGTTCCTTCCATTCCATTCTATTCCAACCACTGTATATGTTTTCCTGAGTCTCCTTATCTTACTGTACACTGGCTCACTTAAATCTTTCCACATTTCTCTATTTCTCTGAGAATGGTCAGAACAACCAACATCAATTGTGTCAGAGAGAACATGCAACATTCCACTCCTATAGCCCTATCATTACCAGATCTCTACTTCTCCCCCCCCCCATCAACCCATGAAGGGAAGAAGGTGTTTGTGTCTGTGTTTATGTACATGTGCATGTCTGTTTGTGAAATTGCTTTTCCTCCCTCATTATTTCTCCAGGAACAAGAGTGTTCACTATAATGATTCTAGTTATCGTGACTACTATTTTCCTGGATCTGCTCATTTTATTATGCAGCATTTCATATGTTTTCTGCTGCCTCTTAATAGAACCAACCTTCTCCTGTCTGACTCTTAAAGCAGACAGTTTAACCAGGAAACAGAAGTTGAATTCAATTAAAAAAGAACAAACAGAAAATGGTTTTGTTCTGGTAAGGTTTGCTATTTATGTAAATTTATTTATTTAATATTTAGTAATCTAGTTCAATTTATTCTCTAAGAAATTGATCTAGGTAAAAATTAAGGGCTTTCCCCCCCAAAATTTGCAATGATTTGAAAATGATTCTAGTGGAACAATCATTCATGTTCATATTCCATAATTACTCTGTTTATCAGTAAGAAGGAAGTCTTTTCCTTGCTGCAAGATAATTCTGAGCAAAATCAACTTCCGGAAATCCCTATAGCATAGGCCTGGGATAAATCAGAGAAACTCTAGAACTCAAAAGAACATAAACACTGACACTGTACCTCATATCCCCTGGTGTACTTAATGAGAACAAATTTTCCCCAAAATCCTTACTACAAAATATGAAAAATGAGATTCTAGGTTCATAGATTTTGAGTTGAAAGACCCATCAGGAGCCATCTAGTACAAATTCTTTGTTTTACTAATGGGGAAACAAGAAAGACTCAAGTAGGTTAGGTCCAATTGTAAAGCTCCACATTTGAACTAGATCATTTGATTCCAAAGCACACTTTTTTCTTTCCACTGATTAGCATTTGAGTCACAAAATGATATGAAGGGAACAAAAGTGCTCACTCACTCACTTGAATTCCTGACACACTAAGTCTGAATGAAATATAATACACAATACAGAAAAACTTGGATCCACAGAACACAGTATAGCATGTTGAATGACCTTGAAATTCAAATGTTTTCATTGTAATAAAATAATGTAAATCAAAACAAGCTTTCACTTCAATATTTACAGGTTCCCTTAACTGTGTCTTCCATATAATAGCCAATTTTCCACTTCTGTAACTTTCCATGACTCTCTTCCTCAACTCTGTCTCATAGAATCTCTAGCTTTCTTTCAAAAACTTAGATACGACCTTTTACAGCAATCCTTTCCTGATACCCCCCAATCAAAATTATTTTGCACATAATTCTTAATTTGTTCAATTCTCTCACCCCGGAGAATGTAAGTTCTTTGAGACCCAAGATTGTTTCTTTGTATTCCCAGTATCAGCAACAATACCTAGCACATAATAGTTGTTTAAATATTTGCTCAATTGAATAAGGTTTTAAAAAACACACACACTTCAGAGTTCTGTTATTAGGTGAATATTACTAGTGTATACCATAACCTTACTTTAGAATAGATGTTGAAAGAAAAGATCCCTCATTCAAAGGCCATACTGATGACAAGCCTCTTAGAGCCAGGACATTTTGGTTTTCAGATGATAAACATAAATTCCAAGCTGGTACTTAGAGGTTGGTACAGTAGGTCCTGTCAGTGTTTGCATTCAATTGACATGCATTTGAGAACCGAATAATCTCCCCCTGTTCTACAATGAGGAATCAGAGTATGATTTTACTGAAGGCTAAAAAATTAATTGAATATAAATAATATGTTTTCCCCAGTCAAATAATAAGTTTAATGAAAGAGACCAAAAATGTAGGGCTGTCTCATTAGCATTTCCATTTCAAATCTATAAATAGTTCTCTCATTTGTCCAACTGCCACAGTTCAAAACACTACCCTAATTATTAATTTTCTCAATCCCTTTCTTTCCTCTCTTTCCTTTCTCAAATAAGTTGATTCACATTATCATGGTATTATAATGGGCAAAACAAACATTAGCATTTAAATGTTTCATCAGAGGGTAGTAATCATATGATAGAGTTTTCAAAAAAAATAATTTAGATATGATTTTTGAAGGAAAAAACCCTTCTAAAATGGACAACACAATACTGTGGAAGAAGATGCTAAAATACTTTCTAAAAGAATACTTTTTTATCTTTAATTTAAATTCATATGTACGTTTATTGTGTCTCCCTTTCTTAGCTTTAAAATAAGGTTAATAAATAATGAAGATATATTCTTTTTTTTCTTCCTTATTTTTATTTTTATTTATTTGTATTTTTTATTAAAACTTTTTATTTGCAAAGCATATGTATGGGTAATTCTTCAACACTGACCCTCACAAAGCTTTCTGTTACAAATTTTTCCCCCCTACTTCCCACCCCTCCCCTAGATAGCAGGATATCCACTAAATGTTAATTATGTTAAAATACTTGACAAATCGAATATATGTATACATATTTCCACACTTATCATTTTTGTGCAAGAAAAATTGTATCTACAAGAAAAAAATCAGATTTCTTAAGTATTCTAACATAATTATCATGTAGTGGATATCCTGCCATCTAGGGGAGGGGTGGGAAGTAGGGGGGAAAAATTTGTAACAGAAAGCTTTGTAAGGGTTAATGTTTAGGAATTACCCATACATATGTTTTGCAAATAAAAAGTATTAATAAAAAAAGAAAAAATCAGAGAAAAGAAACACAATGCAAGCAAACATCAATAGAGAGCATGAAAATGTTATGTTGTGGTCCACATCTCATATCCCTCTCTCTGGGTGTATATGGATTTCTTCACTGAACAATTGGAAGTGGTTTGAAACATTTCATTGTTGAAGAGAGCCATGATCATCATATAGTATTGTTGTTGCCGTATATAATGATCTCCTGGTTTTGCTCATTTCGCTCAGCATCAGTTCATGCAAGTCTCTCCAGGCCTCTCTGAAATCATCCTGCTGGTCGTTTCTGACAGAACAGTAATATTCCATGACATTCATATACCATAATTTATTCAGCCACTCTCCAATTGATGGGCATCCATTCAGTTTCCAGTTTCTAGCCACTACAAAAAGGACTGCCACAAACATTCTTGCACATGTGGGGCCCTTTCTGAAGGTATACTCTTAACATGGTAGTTAAAGCTTCAATTTCAAATTGGCCAAAAGATTTTCAATGGATTGTCCCAGGGATCAGGATTTGAACCTATGCAGTTTAATATTTTTATCAATGCCTTAGAAAAAGGCACAAGTTGAATGCTCATCAAAACTATAAGTAATAAAAAGCTGAAAGATATAGCTAACAATCTGAATGTCAGAGTCAGGATCCAAAAAGTCTTGAAAGAGTAGTGCTATCTTGCTGAATCTAATTAGATGAAATTGAATTGGGGGTAAATGTTAAATCCTGTGCATGGATTTAGGTCAACTTCTCAAACTTAAGATATGAAAAATCTATTTAAAATAGTTTATTTGAAAAAGAAGTAGGATTTTAGCAGATTTCAAATTCAATGAGTGAACAATATGATGTGACATGAGAAAAGCTAAGGTAATCTTGGACTATATTAAGAAAACAGAAACAAAGAGGTATTAGTTTTTGTGCATTCTGACCTGCTCAGAAATCACCTGAAGTACTGTGCTTAGTTATGGGCACTAGTTTTTAAGAAGGACATTTATAAGCTTGGAAATGTCCAGAGAGGAAGACAACAGAGACTGGGAGAATACGGAATCCAGTTCACCATCAGAAGCAATTGTTGAAGGCTTGAGGATGGTTTATCTGGAGCAGAGAAGATTTAGAAGGATCATGAGAGCTGTCATATATTGTCAAGTGGTAGAAGGTTTAGACTTCCCTGTCTCCAGAAGATAGAAACATGAAAGATAGAAAGAAACTGCAGAAAGGATATTTTACATTTAATGTCAGGGAAAAAAATCTCAATAGGAATGCAGGTTATTATATTACTATCATTTTATAATATTATATGTATTTATTATATATTAACTTATTAGGAATCTTCAAGCAAAAGCTGAGGTCTTGGGTCTATTGTAGTGAGAGTACCATTAAGGTATTGATTGGAATCACTAGCCACTAATCACTGAAGTCCCTTTCAACTCTTCAGCATTGAACAAGAAACTTTTCTCTCCTGCCTCTGGGTATTTTCTCTAACTATAACACCATGCCTGAAATGTTCTTTCCCCTTCTCCATCTCCTGGCTCCTTCCTTTTCTTAATTTCCCAGCTAAAATCCCACTTTCTAAAGGAAGCCTTTTCCAATCCCCCTTAATTCTAGTGCTTTATTTCTGTAAATTATTTCAAACTTATCCTTGTGATTTCTCTGGTGTTTGAAACTCCAAGTGAAAAACTCCCTTTACCAATACAGATCAGAGACTTATCTTTAATTTAACTAAGCTACAGAGCACTAAGCTAGCTGGTGAAATGGATAAAATGCTAGTCCTGGAGTCAGGAGGACATGAATTCGAATCATGCCTTGGAAACCTACTAGCTCTGTGACCCTGGATGAGTCACTCAATCCTATTTGCCTCAGTTTCCTCATCTGTAAAATGAGCTGGAGAAGAAAAATGCCAAGAAAACCCCAAATGGGGTCACCTGAACACTCACAGAGCACTTAGAATATTCCTGGTGCTTTGAGAGGATAAGAGATTTGTCTAGACAATCTCTGTGGGAGAGGGGACCTGACCCCACCAGCTGTTCTTTTATGTGATGGACACCCTAGTCTGGTGAATCCTATGGGCTTTTTATTAGAAGACTGGGTTTTTTTTAATATGTAAAATGAAATACAAAGAATTACAATGAAAACCAACTTTATTAACACGCAACTTCTGAATTTTTTTTTAAGTTTGCAGATTCTAAGTTAAGAACCTTTGATCTATGTCATGCTGCCTCTGGGCAGCCAGATGGTGCAGTGGATAGAGCATCACAACTGGTGTCAGGGATCCCCTTCTTTCTGAGTTTAAATCTGATCCCAAACATTTAGCTATGTGAACTGAGAAGGTCATTTAACCCTGTTCACATCAGCTCCCTCATTTGTAAAATGAGTTAGAGAGGAATTGACAAAGCACTTTAATATTTTTGCCAAGAAAACCCAGATAGGGTCACAAAGAGTTGGACATAATTAAATTATTGAACAACAACAAAATGTTACCTCAACCAAGAACGAAATACCAAATACTACTATTATTCATAAAAAAATTATTCTGATGAAGTATTTATCTGTAATGCCCTTTCCAGATCTAATTTCTGTAACAATCAAAGCCCAGAGGAAAGAGGCAGGGAAGGGAAAAAGAAGGTTAGTATGAATATAGAAGGAAATTAGTATGAATACAGAAGCAGAATACTGAGGGAAAGTTGATAGACTGAAAATTTAAAGAGTAGATAGAATCCAGAAACAAACTGTGGTAAATACATGAATAAGACATTAAAAGTACCATGGTCAGCACTAGAATCATCACTACATTGAGAAAATAAAAAGAAGACAGAACAAAAGCAGATGAGGCAATGTTAGTACTCAGAGAGAAAACAAGTCTATTGAAAGGCCAGCCTAAGTGGGCATTTGTGGATTTTGTGCTACTGAGCACCACTTTAGGAGCCCAGGAAAACTCCCAGAAGAGAGACAGGAACAAAAAAGAAAAATAATAGGTTTCCCTGAATTCATTTAATGTTCTTCCTTGGATTCATTTGTAAGTAATTACTTCCAAGTACAAAGAAATAAAATGGATCCATCCCAGCTAAGAATGTGAAAGTTAGTCATGCTGCATTACCAGAAATTAAGACAGAAAGAATATCATAGGGTCTCAAAGAAGTACTTTTGTTGTTGGTTTTAGAATAGACTGACAAGGACCCACATGTGCAAAAATGTTTGTGGCAGCCCTTTTTATAGTGGCAAGAAACTGGAAATTGAAAGGATGCCCATCAACTGGAGAATGGCTGAATAAATTATGGTATATGAATGTTATGGAATATTATTGTTCTGTAAGAAACGACCAACAGGAGGATTTCAGAGAGGCCTGGAGAGACTTGCATGGACTGATGCTGAGTGAAATGAAAAGAATCAGGAGATCATTATACAAAGCAACAAGACTATACGATGATCAATTTTGATGGACATGGCTCTCTTCAACAATGATGTGATTCAAACCAGTTCCTATTGTTCAGAGATGAAGATAGTCATATACATCCAGAGAGAGGCCTGAGGGAACTGAGTGTGGACCACACCATAGCATTTTAACGCTTTCTGTGAATATTTCCTTGCATTTTGTTTTCCTTCTTAGGTTTTGTTTTCTTCTCTCTTTCAGATCTGATGTTTCTTCTGCAGTAAGATAACTGCATAGATATGTATACATACATTGGATTTGTCATTTAATTTAACATATTTAGCATGTATTAGATTACCTGTCATCCAGGGGTGAGAGGTGGGAGGAAGGAGGGGAAATGCTTGGAACAAAAAAAAAGCTTTTGCAATGGTCAATGTAGAAAATTTTTTGTTTTGTAATTTGTTTTGTAAATGAAAAGCTTTTAATAAAAAAAATAGAATAGACTGACAAGTTTACATTTAAAAAGGCAATAAGAAGGAGCAGAGCTGGGTCAAGTCTCATTGTGAAGTAGGCTAACAAGTAGTAGGAAGAATATTAAACATAAACTTTATTTATATATATATATATATATATATATATATATATATATATAAAGCTTTTTTATTTACAAAACATATGAGTGATTTTTCAACATTGACTTTTGCAAAAACTTTTTTCCCCCAAGCTTTTCCCCTCCTTCCCCCCACCCCCACCCCTAGATGACAGGTAATCTAATACATGCTAAATAGGATAAATTATATGACAAATACAATACATGTATACATATCTATACAGTTATCTTACTGCACAAGAAACACCAGATCTAGAAAGAGAAGAAGAAAAAAACAACCTAAGAAGGAAAACAAAATGCATGGAAACATTCACAGAAAGCATAAAATGCTGTGTTGTAATTCACACCCAGTTCCCACAGGCCTCTCTCTGGATGTATATGACTATCTTCATCGCTGAAGAACTGGTTTGAATCACATCATTGTTGAAGAGAACCATGTCCATCAAAATTGATCATCATATAGTCTTGTTGCTGTGTATAATGTTCTCCTGGTTCTGCTGATTTCACTCAGCATCAGTTCATGCAAGTCTCTCCAGGCCTCTCTGAAATCCTTCTGTTGGTCGTTTCTTACAGAACAATAATATTCCATAACATTCATATACCATAATTTATTCAGCCATTCTCCAATTGATGGGCATCCTTTCAATTTCCAGTTTCTTGCCACCACAAAAAGGGCTGCCACAAACATTTTTGCACATGTGGGTCCCTATCCCTCCTTTAAAATCTCTTTGGGATATAGGTCCAGTAGAAACACTGCTGGGTCAAATGGTATGCACAGTTTGATAAATTTTTGAGCATAGTTCCAAATTGCTCTCCAGAATGGTTGGACCCGTTCACAGTTCCACCAACAATGTATCAGTGTCCCAGTTTTCCCACATCCCCTCCAACAGTTATCATTATCATTTCCTGTCATTTTAGCCAATCTGACAGGTGTGTAGTGGTATCTCAGAGTTGTCTTAATTTGCATTTCTCTGATCAATAGTGACTTGGAGCACCTTTTCATGTGACTGGAAATAGTTTCAATTTCTTTGTCTGAAAATTGTCTGTTCATATCTTTTGACCATTTATCAATTGGAGAATGGCTTGAATTCTTATATATTTGAGTCAATTCTCGATATATTTTAGATATGAGGCCTTTATCAGAACCTTTGGATGTAAAAATATTTTCCCAGTTTACTGCTACCCTTCTAATCTTGTCTGCATTCATTTTTAAACATAAACTTTAGAGCTAGGTCGAATTTGGGGTGATTTAATCCAGATCTCTCATGTACAAGAAGACCAGGGCCCAGAAATGGCTTATCCCATGTCATCCACCTATTAACTAGTATAAAAAGTATTTTTTTACTTATTTATCTTTAAGTTCCTATTATGTGTGAGGCATAGTGTAGATATTTGAGTAGTAGGTGAATGATAGGATCCAAAACTGAACATAAGGAATTCAGAATTCGTTAGTATAAAGATTCTGTTCACTAAGTCAGACTCAGATCTTTCCTTAATATATTGTCTTAGAGATTTGCCTATGGCAAAGTGAGCTTAAGTGACTTGTTCATGGTTAAAAGTGTTAATGTCAACCAGGATCAAGATTTCCAATCCCAAAATCCATCAGTCTCTCTGTTATGTCAGGTTGCTTTCAAAGAGTGATGATAAATCTCTATTATAATCTCATAGATCTGGTGTCCATCTTGTAATATTTTTCTTTAATCAATAACTTAGATGCAAATATAGATGAAATGATTATTCAATTTGTGGATGACTTGAAGATGGAAAAGACAGTTAATGTATTATATCACAGAAGCAGATATCAAGAAGATTTTGACAGATTGGAATAAGATAAATTTAAAAAAATTCTTGATTTCTCCCTATTCAATCTTATAATTGTTTAAGGAAAAATCAGTGGTACAAGTACAGGATAAAGAAGACAATTCACCTAAGACTTACAGATTTTAGTAGAATTATAAAAGTCGGTAACAGACAATGTAGCATCACCTTTGGTATTACTTTCCTGACCCAATCAGATTTGTGGGCAAGGTCCCTAAAAAGCAGCTCGCACTCATTAGTCTTAGGATTCTGTTGAATAATCCTGAGAGGGTTATTTCTAATACTGTTGCTCATAAGCCCTCACCAGTGTGTTTTCTCATTAAAATCAGTCAGCCATACTTTAACAAGGTTTTAGAGAAAAAAAAGATTTAAGGATATCTCTAAGACATTATAGTAAGAACAGTTAGTACAAATAATTTATTTTTCCCAAAAAAAACCCTGAGATATATTTTCCCATAAGTAATCACAAAGTCCATGAGAAGTCTTAAAACTTACAATACACTTATAGTGAGATTCATGTGTAGAGAACACACATATGGGCAAAGGTTAAAGAGCTGGTTACCACTAAGTCTTTTCTTTAATATATATATATTCAGCATTTTTCTCTGGCATAAGAGTTTACATTCCTTGAAACTACTTTCTACTGTGGTTGGCAATCTATCTATATCCATCTATTGCTGTGTTTATCTTTACTATGTCCTTTAGATACATTTTTTTTCAGCTACTGAGTCAGTTTTTCCACTAATATAGAGAATGGGAATGGGGAGAGAGTCCCTCTACATTCACTTTTGACCTCTCTTGCTATTTTCTGGTTCACATATAAAAGTTCTTCCTCCAAAGGGCTGGGACTGGCTTGCAATTCTTTCCACAAATTCTTTACAGGAACTGCTTTGTCTTTTGAAATTTTCATGTATAGGCAAAGGGATGGATTTTTAATCAGCCTATCACAAGAAGTTTTATATGTGGCAGTACCAGCTTTATCTGATGTAACAAAATCATATGATTCTTTCAAATTGCTTGATTAAAGTTTTCTCTACACAATGAATTTAGGCTATGGTAACATCCCTTATTACCTAGTTTGTTCTCTCTTAGTTGAAATGATGACTGAACCTCATGCTTGTAACAATATGACATGATGGTTAGGGAAAAACTAATAGAAACTTAGACTACTATTACAATATAAAGATACTCAAAAAGAGACAATAGTCTTATTATACATTATAATAGTTAAGCTATATGCAATTCAAAGCAGGAATAATTTATAAGTGCCCATAGTATAAGACACTACATTTGGATTTAAAAATATAAAGAAATAAAACAAGAGTTCCTTCCCTCAAGGGGCTTACTGGAATACCACAGTCAATTCTTTTCTCACCATTTTAAGGTTATTAACAAGAGGCAACATGTACAAGATAGTGAAAGAGACAAAAATTCAAGCCCCACAAGACTAGGTGGAAAGAGGGACTTTTTAGGCTGGAGAAGAAATTATTTAAGGGCTATATGATAACCATCTTCAAGGATCTGAAGGGCTATGATGCAAAAGGGATTTTGTTTTTTAATCATTTCAGATATGATTACTCATGATGCCATATGGGGTTTTTTTTGGCAAAGATAAACTGGTTTGCCATTTCCTTCTCCAGTTCATTTTACAGATGAGAAACTGATATACATAGGTTAAGTGACTTGCCTCAGTCACATAAGTAGTAAGTGAGGCAGGTCTTCCTGACTCCAACTGATGCTCTATCCACTGCACCACTTAGTTGCCCCATTGGAAAAGAGATGAGAGTTATTCTCATTAGTCTCTCAGGGCAGAACAAGAACCCAAGTTTTCAAGTTGCAGAGGCAGACTTTGGCTAACAGAAGGCAAATATTCCTAATAATTAAAGCTATCTAAAAACTTAAATGGGCTGTCTCAATAGTGGGATATCTCTTACTAAAAGTTTTCAAGTGGATGTATTAGAAGGGATTCCTGTTCATATATATTTGGACTGGATGCCTTTTGAGGTCTTACTCAACAATGAGCGTATAGCCTCTATTAGTAATAGTATATAGAATAACACGTATAGGTTGTCTTTTTCTCTTTTTTAAAAATTTAATTGTTTTTTCTGGTTATACTTGTATATTAACTTTTTAATATAAATTTCTTTATGAGTCATATTGGGAGAGAAAAATCAGAATAAAAGGGAAAAACAAGGATAAACAATGAACATAGCATGTGTTGATTTACACTCGATCGCCATAGTTCTCTTTCTGGATGCAGATGACATTTTCTATACAAAGTTTATTGGGATTGCCTCAGATCACTAAATTGCTGAGAAGAATCAAGTCTTTCATAGTTGATCATGGGGCAATCTTGCTTTACTGTGTACATGTATTCCTGATTCTCTCTTAATTGAAATTGTTTTGTTTTGTTCAGCATAAGTTTGTGTAAATCTTTCCTGACCTTTTTAAAACCAGCTTGCTCATCATTTTTAATAGAACGATAATATTCCATAACTTTTATATATCATAACTTATTCAGCCATTCCCCATTGGTGGGCAAATGCTCATTTTCGAATACTTTGCCATCACAAAAGGAGCTGCTACAAACATTTTTGCACATGTAGATCCTTTATCATCCTTTATGATTTCTTTGGGATACAGACCCTGTAGTGGTATTGTTGGGTCATAGAGTATGTACAGTTTTATAACATTTTGGGTATAGTTCCAAATTGCTCTCCAGAATGGTTGACTCATTTCACAACTCCACCAACAATGCATTAGTGTCCCAGTTTCCCATCATCTCCTCCAACACTTATCATCATCTTTTCCTGTCTAAATTGTCTTTTTCTCATGACATATCATAATAAGAGCCAAATCAGACAACAATCAAAAAAATCAACTACTTTAGTCATATTATTTCTTTTCAGAACTAATTGTGGCATAACCACATAATTTACATAAAACCAAGATATTATCCTTAAGCAGTCTGTCACCTTGTTCACACCTATCTGGTATTTAGTTGTTTACATCTTGGAGAAGCTTTGAAAGTTAACAGTTTTATTAGAATTGCATTCAAAAGAACATCTCCTAAATCCTAATTAACACCAGCAAATTATGTTATGTACCAAAACCAAATGTAATTTAACTCAAAGTGTTATTTTAAAAAAAAGGGAGAGAGATTTTTAATACCAATTCCCTCATATTTACTTGGAGAGAATAAGGTTAGAATTCATATTTACTTAATTCTTTATCTCTATGAATTCATGAGAGAAGTGAAAATAATAAGCTAGACAAGCCAAAATCTGAATTAAACTTCTTTCAATATAGTTAACAAATGGCCATAGAACACTAAATAAAATAAAAATTAATGTAAATATTGCTAGCAAGTACTTATATTAATGATAAAAATTTTAGATTAGATCTGTGTTTTCATTGGTATAAGGAATTTCTAAGAGGTAGCCTAAATTTGACTATAATAATAGCTAATGATAATTAACATTTACATGGTTTAGAATTTGCAGAACACTTTACAAATATTAATTCTTTTATGTGCATAGCAAGCCTGGTAGAAGGTAGGTCCTATTATTCTCATTTTTTATAGCAGAGAAAACTGAGTTTAGAAATTGAGGGATTAAGTGCTTTGCCCAGGTAGTAAATATCTTTGGCTGAATTTGAACTCAGGTCCAGCACTCTGCCCTTTGTACCTTCTATCTGTTATTGGAGGATACTTTGAAGGATCTCTGATTTCTTTGGTGTGGTGATTACTTTCAGTGATGCAGTCTGAAACCCCTCACCTGTTTTGTGCATTCTTGTAACCATTTCAAGCATCTATTGCCTTGATATCCTGATTGAAATGGCTATTTGAATATATACTCAAAATTATCTTGAGTAGAATTCCTTAATTTTTTAGTATCATGGACCCTTTTGGATATCTGGAGAAGTAACTTAAGGAAATACTAAATTTCATTTAGAAGTTAATAAAAAAAAAAGTAACTGTTTTCCATATCAAAGATTATAGAACCCCTAAAATTTATCTATGGATCCTCTGAGGATAGGGTTCATGGATCTTAAGTTAAGAAGCCCTTCTAAAAACTATTTTCTAGTTCAGTGAAGATGGCCTAAATTAGAAGACTCCAACTCCCAGACTACATGTGAGTTTGGCCAGAATCAATAAAAATTTAATTTGGGAAATCATTAACAAAACAAAAATGCAATAGAACATAGATAATGTTACTACTTGATTTTCTAAGTTAACATATTGGTCAATGAGGATACTTATATATGCTTTAGCAACCCCTATTACTTTTTGAGTTTGACACCACTAACCTAGATGACCTCTAGGGTCCTTTTCAAATCTTTGTTTATGAATATAATAGAATATTATTGTGTTATAAAAAATGAAAAACAGGTGGATTTTAGAAAAATTTGGAAAGACTTACATGAACTGATGCAAAGTAAAGTGAACAGAATCAAGAGAACATTATATATAGAAATAACATTAGGTGATGATCAACTATGAATGACTTAGTAATTCCCAGCAACATAGTAATCCAAGGCAATTCTAAAGATCTCATGAGGAAAATTACTATTCACATCCAGAAAAAGAACTGACGGAGATTGCAGATTGAAGCATACTATTTTTGACTTTATTCTTTTCATGTTTTTTCCCTTTTATTCTGCTTCTTCTTTTACAACATGACTAATATGGAAATATATTTTACATGATGGCACACTATATAACCTATGTCAAATTGCCTACTATCTCAGGGTGGAAGGTCAAGGAAAGGAGGGAGAAAATTTGGGAAGCAAATTTTAATGTTAAAATTTGGTTTTATATGTAATTAGGAGCCATACCCAATTCCAAAATAGGCTAATTATAGTTCCTTTAGTTATAGCAATTGTGAGCACACCATCTGGTAATGAAAATTAACTAATCTGGTTCTTGAATGCCAGGCAGTCTGCTGGGTCAGTACCTACAGACTTTTTAGCTTGAGAACATATAGGTATAGTCTTTGAAAAACCAGGATCATCTCAATGCTATAAAGCAGAAGAGAAAGTATTAAACAGAGAGACTTAAATATTTAAAATATATCTATTAGGTGTACAACAACTTAGCACAGTGAGGGAGCGGGAGAAATCAGCAAAGCTAGAACTGATATAACTGACACTTGTCAGCCATGAAGTCACAAGCTTCTCACAGCTTCCATGATGGTGATGAACCTTGTTTCCTTCCTTCACAAAACAGGGGAAAATAACATTTTCACTATCTACTTTTCAAGGTTTTTCTAAAGAATCTTTTTTTATAAACTTTAAAGCTTTATATAAATTTGATTTATTCTATTGAGGTATCTTTTCCTGCAACTGAAGTTGAAACCTTTGGGGAACTATATTAAGTCACAATTAAGAATAGATAAAATTTATATCATGATTTAAATTAACAAAGCTCTATAAATATTATCTCATTTAATCTTTACAACAAACCTGTGAGATAGTGTAAGATATTGTCTCCATTTTATAGGTAAGCAAATTGAGACTGAGAAACCTTAAGTAATTTTCCCAGAGGCATATAACAAGTTTTAAGGATAGGATTCAAATTTAAGCTTTCAGTTCTAATGCTCTAGTCACTATCTTACTTAATTTCTTTACATTGTCAAGGCTTAAAACTGTACAATTCTTCAACTTTGGGGGGAATTTATTTTCAATTTATTTGTATTTAATTGTAGTCATTAGCTTAATTAGAAACTCCATTATTTCTGTAAAAATTTGTTGACTCACTTATTGATGACTCACTATTTAGAAATAACCCTAGATAGCTTAAATTAATTAGAAAATAGAGAATGGAACTCTGATTAAGATTCTGTGATTAAAAGTTGGCACCAAGATTCTAGGTAAGGGCTTTGTTAATAAGAAACTGAAGTTTAGATAATATTCCAGAGATATCTTAACCTTTTAATTCATGATACTAAAAAAAATTTAAAAATTAAGAAAGGATTTAAGAGTTAGAAGGTACTTCAATGGTCTCATAAAGACTAATTTAGATAGGTTATTGTGATCTTCTAGAAGTGTGCTTCACTGATGAGAAAGATTTTTTTTAAAAGTAAAACTTGAAGGAGAAGAAAAAAAAACACTAAGATGTGGCTAAAGAAAAATGTATTAAAGTAAAGAATTATATTTGGCAGAGAGAAATAAAAGTGAGTAAGAAAGTTAATTTCACATTCTATTATATGATATAGTCTCCTCAATGGAATGACATAAATCATATCATTAAGTAAACAATTTCAACCTGGACTAGGTTGAGTCTGGACAACTGGATAATGCTTTGTAATTGACACTGAGATAGTTGTTTAGAGCTAACATCCATCTCACAAGCTTGGTTATTTCTGGTCTTTAATGACTATACTGTCATTTTGATGAAAAAAGGGGCCTTGGTTTAACCCAATATATATCAGCCTCAAACTGTTGAGACTGCTCTATTACTGTTACTGCCCTGCAACTTAGCAATATTAGAGATGTAACTAGGACATTGGGGCTTCAGTGACTTGCTCAGGGTCATTCAGTCAGTATGTGTTATTTATTTTTTTTAAACACAGAACTTGCATTCAGAGACTTCTGCGTCCAAGGCCAGCCCATTATTGATTATTATGATTCATTGGTAGAGGAGGGGGAAGAGTTCTTCATCCAGAGTTTTTTATACCAAAGAAATCACAAATCTGGTCTAGTTACACATTTGTCCACCAGTGTTTCATACAATTATGTAATGTTCAAGCTGAACATGACCTTTGAGTAATATAAACTTAGTTTTACACTATTTCACAGATGAAGAAACTGAGAACCAGAAAGAAATCACCTATCTAAAGTCATATAGCTAGTAAATGACAGGGCAAGGTCTTGACCTTAGGGCTTTTGACTTCAAATTCAGTACTTTTCCACAAAAAATACCAGTATTGTTTTTTTATATTATTTATGGGATGCTTACTATGTACAAAGAAGTTTTCTAAGCATAGAATTATTAGGTTAAAGATTATATATACGCACATGTGTACACAGATTACAGATACACACATGCATATGTGTTTTTGTTGTTCAGTTTTTATGTATATGGGTATTTAAGAGCACTTGCTTTCAAAAATCTATATAGTAATGTAATATGCCATCATGAGACTCGACCATTATTATTTTTCATTAGAACAAACAAAAAGAAGAAAGTTGTTTCTAGGGTTCTGAGTTGCAATTCTATCTATATAAATTAATCGGGGGCAGCTAGGTGGCACAGTGGATAGAGCATCAGCCCTGAAGTCAGGAAGACCTGAGTTCAAATCTGGTCTCAGACACATAACATTCCCTAGCTGTGTGACCCTGGGCAAGTCACTTAACCTCAATTGCCTCAGCAAAAAGCAAAAAAAAAAAAAATAAGTAAGTAAAAATTAATTAATTAATTAATTAATCAATAAAAACTGAGTACCTATTATGTGAGATGTACTATACACACAACCCTAGGCAATAGCCCCTGCTCTCAAGGAGCTTACAATCTAATGGGGGAGACAATGTACAAATAAATATGTATAAATAAGCTATGTCCAGGATAAATAGGAAATAATTAAGGAAGAAAAATAATTAAGAGAGAAAGATGAAATCATTAAGAGAGGTTGGGAAAGGATTCTGTGAAAATACCAGACTTTGGTGGGAACTCAAAGGAAGCCAGTATGTGGAGTTGAAGCGAGCGAGTGCTCCAGACATGGGGGATAGCCAGAGAAGATGACTGGAGCTACAAAATGGAACATCTACTTCATGTATCAGCAAGGAAACCAGAGTTACTGTGTTGAAGATTATGTAACAGGGAATAAAATGTAAGAATACTGGAAAAATAGGAGAGAGCTACATATTAAAAGATTTGCAAAACAAATGGAGGACTTTGTATTTGATCCTTATGGTGACAGGAATCCAATGGAGTTTATGGAGTAGGGGTTATCTAATTTGATTTTCAGGAAAAATCACCTTAGTGGCTGAATGAAAGACTGATCTGAGTAGAGAGAAAATTGAAGCAGGCAGATCCATCAGGAGCCACTAAAATAGCCCAGGCTTGAAGTTAAGGGATTTTGTCAGAGTGGGTGATGTCAGAGGAGAAAAGGAGGGTTTAAAAGAAATCACAAAGGTGAAATCAACAGGTCTAGGCAAAAGATTGGATATGGGAGGTGAGAAGTAGTGAGGAGTCCAGCATGGCTCCCAGGTTTTGAGGAACTGGGAGGGTGATGGTGCCCTCTACAGTTATAAGGAAGGTAGGAAGAGGGGATGGTTTATTTTTTTTTTTAATAAAGCTTTTTATTTGCAAAACATATGAGTGACTTTTCAACATTGACCTTTGCAAAAAAAACCTTTTTTTTCCAAAGCTTTTCCTTTCCCTCCCCCCGCCC
>JAJPUD010000199.1:430622-499174 GCA_023553655.1 Myrmecobius fasciatus | reverse complement strand
CGTTAAAATGCTGTGTTGTGGTTCACTCTCAGTTCCCACAGGCCTCTCTCTGGATGTATATGACTATCTTCATCGCTGAACAACTGGTTTGAATCACATCATTGTTGAAGAGAACCATGTCCATCAAAATTGATCATCGTATAGTCTTGTTGCTGTGTATAATGTTCTCCTGGTTCTGCTGATTTCACTCAGCATCAGTTCATGCAAGTCTCTCCAATCCTCTCTGAAATCCTCCTGTTGGTCATTTCTTACAGAACAATAATATTCCATAACATTCATATACCATAATTTATTCAGCCATTCTCCAATTGATGGGCATCTTTTCAATTTCCAGTTTCTTGCCACTACAAAAAGGGATGCCACAAACATTTTTGCACATGTGGGTCCCTTTCCCTCCTTAAAAATCTCTTTGGGATATAGGCCCAGTAGAAACACTGCTGGGTCAAAGGGTATGCACTGTTTGATAACTCTTTGAGCATAGCTCCAAATTGCTCTCCAGAATGGTTGGATCCGTTCACAGTTCCACCAACAATGTATCAGTGTCCCAGTTTTCGAGGGGATGGTTTAGAAGGATGGATAATGAGTTCAATTTTGGATATTTGAGTTTGCTGTCCAGTAGACATTCAGTTTAGCATGTCTGCAAAGTGATTGGAGATGTAAGGCTAAAAGTCAGCGGAGAAGCTAGAGCAGGTAAAGTAGATTTGAGATTATTGGCATAAAAATGATAATTAAATCTATAAGAGCTAATGAGATCATCAGGTAAAGTAGTATAGAAAGGGGGAAAAAAGAGTCCAAGTCAAACCCTTTCTCTTTATCTGCAGAATTTCTACCTTCTAGTAAAAGCATGGGCTTGTCAGGGTAGACTTTCTTTTGCAGCATCTTATGACAGAAAAAGGCAGAAGTTTCCTGTAGTATGATGACAGCAAAGGTTGCTTAATTGCATTGCAAAAAGCAAACCAGATTTCATGTAGAAATCATTTTTGTGAATGTAATCCTCCTGTATAACAAAAGAAAAAAAATTCTCACAATTCCTTTCCCTGAATGGCATCATGGGAAAATGTTTAGTTCTTAAATAACATTGTTATACACTTTGACTATTAAAATAAGTTTTATATTATTTTGACAAAAAAAAATGATTTCTAGAGTGAATCCTGACCTACTTTTTGCAACACAACTCTCTCTCTAAACTCTGAACAGTTGGGAACTTTCTCTGGCTCCATATCAGCCACCTACACATCCCCTTTATATTCTCTCTGCCTGAACACCATAGATCACCTATAATACCTCTTTCTGTTACAAGATACTACTAAAGAAGGAATAACTTTGAAATAACTGGATTTAATCAGTCATTTGGTCAACAAGAATTTATTAAAAGTTAGTCAGTATGTAAAGTACACTTTATTGATTAATAATAATCTCCTAGCATATTATAACTACCAATTACTGTTTCACCTGGATTTATTCCTTCCAAATTTCTAATTTTCTTGTCTTTGCAGAATCTCATTATTGACAAGAACCTCAGAAGCCCTCCAATTTATTCCATACCTTATTAAGAATCCCTCCTGTAAGATAAGTAACAAGTGATCACTCCATCATTTACCTGAAGGCATCCAATAAGAAAGATGCCACTATGTCCCAAAGTATCACATTCTATTTTCATATGGTTCTAATTATTAGGAAGTGTTTTTCTAAACTTGCAATTTCTATACATTACTCCCAGTTCTTCCTCCCAGAGTTAAGCAGAATAAGCCAAATCTGTCTTGTATATGAGAGCCTTTCAAATGCTGGAAACCAGCTATCATGTCTCCAAATCCCCAAGTCTTTTGGTTTATCAGGTAGGATCATCTAAAGAAACTAAAGATGTCTAATATGATAGTATAATGACCCTTGACCACTCAATTGAACCCTTCTATACATTACCCAATTTATCAATTCTTCCTAAATTGGGGTATCCAGAATTGATGATGTACCTTATATTTATAATTTTATCTGACTCTTACAAGAACCTTATGCAGTAGCTATTATTACATCCCTATTTTTCAGATAAGGAAATTGAGTCAGATTATGGGACTTGTCCAAAGTCACACACCCAATATTTGATGTAGAATTTGAACAATTGTTAGCTGTAATCCTATATTATTTATCCTCTCATATCCTCAAATTTCTCAATCATCAGTATAATAGAACTATCACTTTCCTAGACCTAGAAACCAGATTTTCTCACTGCCAAATCATGTTTGATTCTTTTAATTGAACAGTCCACTAAAAGCATGAGATCTATTCACAACGAATTTCTTGGCTTGCTTCTCTACTATTCTTCTCACACGCTAATCAACTTTCTTTAAATTACTGTGATCTTTTCTTTTTCTTGGGACTTTGTTCAGTCAGTTAGTTAAACAACAGTATTAATTTACTATTATATAAAAACAGCATAACTCAGGCAACCAAATCCAGGCCTAGGTGTCTATAGTGTTTGCCAAGCTTGCAAAATTATATCTCATCCTATTCTATTAAAGCAAGAGGAAAGTTCAATTCTTTTCCAAAACGCCTTCTGACAGGCCAGTGACTGTAAAGCTTTAAGATTCTTTGTCTTGACAGCCCAAGTATGCTAAGGAAAAAAGAACTTGGGGTCAAATGGAATCAAGAAAAGAAGCATACCATCGAGGAAACTAAGTCTTTTGGATATAATAGGAAGAGAGTCAGAAATGGTCTTATGAAGGGGTTAACTTTGGACTTGGAAAATTCAATTCTATCATTGCCTTTAAAAAAAGAATGCACCTCAAATTCTGTACTTAACAGGTATAGATGCAACTACAGTAGAGATAAATAAAGAAAAACAAGCAAAAAAATTTACTAGGATTCATTATAAAATGGCTGTCCTGTATCTCACATTTATTAGATGTATGACCTGAGTGAATCATTTAATTTCTCATGGTCCCAGATATTACTAAAAATTTTAAGATAGAGAAAGTGCCATTGTTCATTGGCAAAGGCTATTTTTCAACATCATGAAGTGACTCACCAGGATTTTCATATACCAGATCTAAACTTTTCTCTCCCCCCCTTTTAAAGTGGATATTTAAGGGGGGAAAGTATCATTGAAGGCAAATAAGTGGAAAAACAGGTATTAGAATTAATTTCGCAATTTTGAAATAAGATTAAATTGGCATTAGTGCTTATTAATATTTAATGACTAGAAACATTTCCATTACAAATGAACTTCTTCATTTTCTTTTTTTTATTTACAAAATATATTTAAAAATAGTTTTTAACATTTACCCTTGCAAAATTTTGTGTTACAAATTTTCTCTCTCCCTTCCCCTCATCCCCTCCCTTAGATAGCAAGTAATCCAACATATGCTAAACAGGTATAATTCTTCTTCTTTTTTCCTTCTCACCTTTGTTTTTTATTTATTTTTAATAAAGCTTTTCATTTTCAAAATATATACATAGATAGTTTTTAACATTCACCATTGCAAAACCTTGTGTTCCAATTTTTTCCCCTTTCTTCTGCGCATGCCCCGCTGCTAGATGACAATACGCTGTATATTAAAGATATGGATAGAAGAATTGCACGTTTCCACAATTATGCTGCACAGGAAAAATTAGATCAAAAAGGAAAAATGAGGAAGAAGACAAAATGCAAGCAAACAACAAAAAGTGAAAATACTATGCTGTGATCCACATTCGGTCCCCACAGTTCTCTCTCAGGATGAAGATGCTCTCTCCATCACAAGTCTATTAGAACTGGCTTGAAACACCTCATTGTTGAAAAGAGTCATGTCCATCAGAATTGATCATCACATAATCTTGTCGTTATGTAAAATGTTCTCTTGGTTCCACTCACTTTATTTAGCATCAGTCTTTCCAAGTCTTTCTAAAATCATCCTGCTAATTGTTTCTTACAGAACAATAATATTCCATAACATCAATATACTGTGACTTATTCATCCATTCTCCAACTGATGAGGATCCATTCAGTTTCCAGTTCCTTGTCACTACAAAAAGGGCTTTTTTTCCTTTTTTATGATCTCTTTGGGATAGTCCCAGAAGAGTCACTGCTGGATCAAAGGATGCATAGTTTCATAGTCCTTTGGGCATAGTTCCATATTGCTTTACAGAATGATTAGATTAACTTACAATTCTATCAACAATGTATTAGTGTCCCATGAACTTCTTTTATTGGAGAAAAATTCCTTAAAAGATAATACATCTCATACCTGTATTCACCATTGCTACCTGTCTCCATCATTGCTATGCTTTAGCAGCATTTATTACTATGTCACCCCTTTTGATATCGTTAGAAATTCAATAAACATAATTTCTCATCTGAAGCAATGGTTCCCAACATCTTTTTGACCTATATACCTCTTTCAATGGCAACAATTGCATTATGAAACTCCAAGATAATTTAATATACTGCTCCCAGTATTCTTTACTATTAATGGTGCCATAAAATATTTTTGGCTGAAATGCTTGCCATCATTGTTATGAATGCCCTAGAGCTTTATGAACTAATAACAAGGAACCACTGAACTAAGTTGGAGATGTTATAATAAAATAGTGGAGTTTAGAATTGAACCCATAAAACCCCTTTCTACATGTGAACTTTAATTCTTTTCCACAAGCCAACTAAGAAAGATGTACAAGAAATTTTAATGTTTCTTCCTCTTTAAAAATGAGCCCTCTAAATGGAAAAAGTTGTACACTGATATATGATTGTCATTGAAGGTGAAGCTGATAAATTCTATATGTAAGAATTATTGTGAACTCTAACGTCATTAAACATTAAAGGGAATAATACAATTGTATCTTATGTCTTTTTTATATATTGTTACTTAGTTGTCTTTAAATATGAATCAGTACAATCAACTAAAAAATGAACTTAAATCATTCAAGAGCTTTTTTCCTTCCTCACTCTCTTCTAGTACAATAGAATTAATCTTCTTTTTGAAACTCTGATCTACAAGGAGAACTACATCTGTCATATTGTCATCTTTACTCTTTTCTCTCTCTTGATCTTCTCACTAACACTAATTATCCTCTGAAACCTTCTTTTTATATCCCTTAGTGAATTCTTTTATATTTTCATTGTTTTACCTGATGTTGTTCATCACTTGATGGACTTGGAAATGCAGTCTTTCCTCTACAGGTGGATTATGTCCTCTTAAGAGTTTCCTGATTATCATTTTAGCAGCTACTAACACTGGTGAGAGTAAATAGGAAGAGCTCTTCAAACCCATGTTACTCAGAAGCAAAAGTGAAACATTAGCTATTAAATTTTACCTTTTCTACAAAAATAAAACTCTTTACAAAATAGCAAAATTGTCAGCTAATTAATACCTTTGTTCTACAAATGACAAATTATAATTGTACAAATGGCTACAATATCTTACATTTTGTCATTAAATTTAAAATGCTTCAATCATAACAATTTAATTTCAAGTTTTTTCCTCCCTAATTTTAGGGAAAGTTTTTCTTACCTCTGAGGAAGCTTCCAAATGTTGGACTCTTCCACTAACGTGCTCATACTTTGTTAGAAGTATTTTAGAGCAGGTCTCCTATGACCTGCACTCATTTATAGTATGTTTTTTTTTTTACACCTGTGCTTTATTCCTACTAATTAGCCAGTATCCAGAAAGAGAGGGTTTTTGTTTTGTTTTGTTTTTTGCTAAATTGTTGAATGTCTTCAATTGCCTTTCCCTACATTGTACTTTCTTCTCTTTTAATTTTTTCAATATCAGAAAGAAAAAGAAGGGGAAAAAATCCCTCAATCTTTTCCTTTTCTATCTCCTTCCCCCAATCCACCCTTATTTTGGACAAAGTCTCTTAAAAAATCTGTGGTAATTTCCTTCTAATTAGGGAAAGAAGCATCATGGTAACCAAGTTACTCATTCATTTAATTAGTTTCCCCTTTTTTTCTTAATAAATGCTCAGTTATGACTAAATAAACATTTTAGTTTGCTCTATATTTTTTCAACCTACTCAGGGTATATTTACTTTGGTTCCCCCAAATCTTGGCACCTTGTGTAATATTTCACAATAGTAAGCACTAAACAAGGGTATATTGATTAATTCATCTCAAATCTATGTGGTCAGCATTGATATGAACTCTGCTCCCACACTTCCAACTATCACAATCTATAACTCTAGGGATGCCTTTTTTCCTCTGAAACAGTAATTTGTTCCATGATAGCAGTGTATTTCTTCACCAAAGAATCAAGTCCAAAGTTTGGAATCTTCTTGATACCTATCAAAGAGGTGCTTCCTAAACCCAAAATGCCATTTTCTATCTTCTGTTCACCAAATGGATGTTTCTTTGATTTTAGAAAAGAGAAACCATCAATCAAAATTCAATTCAATTTCACAAACACGCTTACATACATGCTGTAGGGAAATTACTGAGCTAGGTGCTGGGTTACCAGGATGAAAAAAAAAAAAAAAAGGCACAGTTTTTGTCCTCAAGGAAATTAAAACTATTAGAAGTCAGAAGGATATATTGGAGCTGTCCAGCTATTTGGTTCACCAAATCATAAGGACGTAGGTAAAGGCAAAGACCCTAAATGGGATTGCTTTGAAAGGAGGACACAAGACCTTGATATTCTTTTCTCTGTAATTAAACTACATCTAGAGAAGAAAATAGGTTCTTCTCCTGCATTGCAAATCACTGCTTACTTTAGCTTACAAAGAGTTAGGGTGGGAGAGCAGAGATGTTAATCACAGGAATATTATTCTGAGAGAGAATTGACTGCTTGCTATCTGGAGCTCTGGAAACATTTTCTTAGGTTCACATTTGAGCGTTGTTTCTCGAATACTGTTCATCTTATAATTTTCTACATGTCACCTGTGGAGGGGAAACAGTGCTTTCAGAGTATATCAATTTTAGTCTTTATGCTATTCTACCATACTATTAGAAAATCTGAAATAATAAGCTTGGGGAATCAATACTTTCCTTTTAGCTATTGATATGCCTCACTCTGGGTTTAAAAGATTTGGTACTATCTAGTGAAAAAATCAAATTCCTGTTAAAGGGCCAGATCTATCTTTTTATATTCTATTCCATCCATTAACTTCTGGTTAAAAGCTAATTCCAAAATATGGTTTGCTGGGTGTGGTGCTATTGCCTGTAAATCTTGCTGCTGATGGAGCTGAAACTGATGAATGTCTTGAGTTTAGAAGTTCTAAGCTGCAATGAGTTAAATCAATCAGTTGTCCACACTAAGTTTGGTATTGATAAGGAGCACTGGACAACCAGATTGCCTAAGGAGAGATAAGCAAGCCAGTTTGGAAACCTCCCAGGCTCCTTTGCTGTTCCGTGTGGAACAAGCAAGTGAGTATCCCTGCACTTAAAGTCTGGAAAAGCCTTTAAAAAAAAAGTTAATCAATTATCAAGTATTTATTGATTGCGCTAAGTGCTGGGAACAAAAAAAAAAGTTAAAAAATCTCTACCTTCAAGTTCATATTCTTTATAAAATTGTTTTTAATAAGTTTTTGTTGATATATTTTGTTTTGTTTTTACACCATCAATTTCTTTCAATATTCTTATCTCATATTCTCTCAGAGAGGCATTCTATATCACAAATAGTATTGTTAAAAGAAAAGAAAGAAAGAAAAAATCAGCATAAATGATCATTACTTCAAAAACATCTAAAGTTATATGCAATATATACTTGTGGATCTCCCACCTCTGCAAAGGGTTGAGAGGCAGGAAGAAATATATTTTCATATTTCTTCTTTTGAAACAGGCTAGTTCTTCAAAACCTTTGAACATTCAGCTTTGATATTTTATTGTTCTTTCCATTTACATTGTTGTAGATACTAGGTGAAGAGATCTTCAGTGTTGGTTGTAGTTAGTAGAGGAATTGATCCCTGGGGCAAGCAGACAGAAAGCTCTGATGGAGATCAGTGTAGCTCCATGGTTCCATGCTTTCCGGGAGATGTCCAGTCTGAAATCCAAGTTATGTCAAGCTCCTGAGACCCAACCTTTGTAGAGGTCTCAAGCAGACCCCAGCCATGTCCTTGCAGTTAAATTTTCCCTCTAAAATCTACTTATGAACCATTCCATGATTCCTACCCTCCTTTGGGTCAGTCTCCCATGGCACTTTGTATCTCCTGGTTTCTCCTTACCTCTTCTTCCCCTTGCCATGTAGTATCTCCTCTAACTTCACTATGCTTCCCAGCCCCAATTCTCCTTACAGCTAACTATTTTAGGGAGCTAAAGCCCTTTCAGTATTTAGCCCCAATCTCGAGTGCTCCTTTTCTACTAGGTAACTGTGAGTTCCACTGAGGAATTTGTCTTTCATGTGCTCTCCCAATCTGTTTCATATTTACCATTCCCTTCATTTTGTCTATAATCTCTTCCCTACATAAATCTTCCTTTTGCCAAAGAGAAGGGCCATTGTGAATTCTTTTTATGACTGAATCCCAATCTTGATGCCATCATTTGGTGTCTACATTACCTACATCATTTTGGTCCTCAAACCACATCCCCATATATATTGTTTTCTTGATTCTGCTTAATCACTTCACATAGATCTTTCCATGCTTCTCTGTATTCTCACACATCATTTCTTTCAATACAGTAATATTCCATTACATTCAGTATCATAATTTGTTTAGCAAAAGTTCACATTCTAGTGGGGGAAACAGCACCTAATAGCTAGTTCCAAAACAAGTTATATACAGAATAGACAGAAGAAGGTCACAGAGGGAAAGGGTAGGGGAAGGGAAAATACCTGTATAAACTGAGAATTGAGCTGAGTCTTGAAGGAAGCTAGGGAAACTAGAGGTAGAAGTATAGAGGAAATAATCCAGGTATGGAGGACAGCAGGTATCAAGGTGCAGAGACTTCTGGGAGATGGAGTGTTGTATGTGAGGGCAACAAGCTATAATCCTACTGGAGAAATCACCAATAAAATTTTGGCACTTTGAATATAGTCTATTGTAGTTCTCTCTCCATAAGGATCCCCGGACAAGGAGACCCTTCCTTTCTCATGCAGCCATTGAAGATTTTCTCTTCTGGATTTTGGGCTTTCATTGACCCTGCTTTGTTTCCCTCTCTGTACTAGTTGATTTGTCTAAAGCGAATTTACTAGATGGCTGGTAGAGTTGGTCATACCATTTAAGAGAAGCCTGGCTTCTCTAACCATCACCACAGACTACAGGCTCTCAAACTTTAAACACCTGGGGTGATATGGCTATTGAAAGGGATTCATCTCATTCAGTGAATTAGCATAATAAAAAAGAAAAACAGAGTTCTGCAGGCTGAATAAATAATACATTTTTTCTATGTCTGTATTGCTGTTTTTCAAATGTAAATAGTTATTATGATTAATTAAATACAAATTAATCTAAAAGTCTTACTGAATTCAAAATAACTTGGAGTTATTGTGTCTGAAAAACTGTTATTATAAAGAAGTCCTCATATTCAAAAAAAAGGTTGGGAAATGGTATTCTATGAAGTCCAGATCTTCTGGCCCTTGGCCCATGGCAATAAAGCTTATGTTCCCATTGAACTTGAGCCTATTTTCTTCATGAAGACTAGGTTTTTCTTCCTATTGAAAAGTTAACTCCTTCCTTTTGATCTCTTGGCAGTTCCTACTTCCAGTTTTTTAAAATTTCCAATTTATTCTCAGAACTCCTCTCCTTAAAGTCTCTTGGATGATGAAAAACTTAAGATTCCCTCCTCCCCAGGACAGTTGTTTTCTAGAGTCATATTTATTTAAATTTTAATAGAAAAATACTTTCCAGCTTGTTTGTTTGTCCCTTGTTCTCAAAGAAGTCCATGACTTCAGGGAGGTGACACCATGACGTGAAAGTGAATTGGATTTAAGTGAGGGAGGGCTAGGCAAGGTCACCTTCCTCACCTTCCCCTCCAGAGCCACCTGGGAGGCCAGATGGAAATCAGGATGACTGGAGATAGCCCTGGAGGCTGTGGGAGACCTTGGGCTTTCTAAGCTAAGATCTTCAACAGGTCTCAGTTTGACTGAGTCACTTATGCAGTGATTTAGGCTAGGAAGCAATTGAGGCAGAGAATCTCCTCTTTCACTTTCCACCTTCAGTTACAATTACAAATCCAACTCCTCTTCCCCCCATCAATTAAGAAAGAGTAAAGTCACTCTCAGGATGGGAGCTGTCCCATTGAAAGTCATAGAATTGAGATCTCAAAAGGAATCTTAGATCCCGGAACCTTGTGCACGGTTCTTAACCTGAGGTCCATATCCCCTTCCCATCCCCCTCTGTCTCTCTTTGTCTCTCTCTGTCTCACTGTCTCTCTGTCTCTCTGTATCTCTCTGTCTCTCTCTCTCTCTCACACATTCTCTCCCTCTGTGTGTGTGTCTGTTTCTCTTTCTCTTTCTGTCTATTTCTCTCTGTCTGTCTATTTCTTTCTCTCTCTGTCTCTTGTCTCTCTGTATATCTCTGTCTTTCTCTGTGTCTCTATGTCTGTGTCTGTTTGTCTCTGTCTCTCCCTTCCTCAGACATAGATATAGAAAAATATACATATAGATCTATATGTAGTATTTTAGATGAAATTCATGAATGAATGAATGAACAAGTGAACAAATGAATGAATGAACATTTATTAAGCACTTACCATGTTCCAATCACTGTGTTGTTAAATGCTGGGATACAAAAGAAAAGTGAAGCAATCATTGTTCTCAAGAAACTAAAATTCTAATTGAGGAAGAAAAAATAAAAGAGAATTCTGATACAAGGCAGATGGAAAGGTCTAGTGGTGATTCCTAGGGGCAAGACTGATGGTAAGACCCAGGAATTATAGGGATCATATATCTAAAACTAGAAGGGAGCTAAGTGACCATCTAATCCAAACCTCTCATTTTATAAATGAGGTAACTGAGGCCCAGTTGTGACTTCTCTAAGTTCACACAGGTAAATACATAAGTTCTTTTCGTGCTGTCAATCCTTCCTAATATAAAAATATTTAAATTTATGATAATTTTATAATATAAATAATTAAATGTCATTAAACTGTACCTAATATTTATATACATAATTTGTTAGCTTTAAAATTCTATATAAACACAAGCTATTAACATTATTAACATTCAAATAATTCAAAATTAATGCAAAATATTAAAATTATTTCCCCTTCAAACACATCTATCTTTCAACTCCACAAAGTAAAGATTCAATTCACGCAAAATTTTTTCTTTATAATTTCACTATAATTAACTATAATTTATATCTTAGCAAATGTGCTTAAATATCAATAAATGCAAGCAGATATAATTTTATTTAGAAATAAAAATTTTCATCCTACTATATCTATTTTCTTTTCCTTATGAATTAAAAAAAAATAAACTATGTCAATTGACTCAGCTTGATATTTCAAGGCAGTCTTACATTCCAATTCTTCTGGTAAGGATGGGGGCAGTATAGGGTAGTGGGTAAGAATACAGAACTTGACACCAAGAAATTCCTTCTCTAATATTTACTAGCAGTGTGATCATGGACAAGTCACTTAGCATTTTGAGCCCCTATTTCCCTCCTTGTAAATGGTAAGAAGAATGTTTGAAGTGTCACTCCCACTGGAATGTCTAAGGATCGATTCATTTACATTTACAAAATGTAAAATGCTGTATGTTCACCAGCTCTTTCATTAAGGCTGATGTTCACAGAAATCAATGGTGGCTCTACATTTGCATGTGGTCTCATTCACATCATAAAAAGAACAAAAAAAAAATGGAATCCAAGACCACTGTGCCAGGCTGCAGACTTCTACCAGCTCTTGTTCAGCCTTTTATATTTCTCGAACAACTCTATCATTTAATAAAGAGCAAGCCTCCTTTGGCTCCAGTCCTTATGATTTACAAAGTAATTACAATAAAGAGGTGAGCATGCTGAGATTTTATTCTATCACCTAGTTTTTAATGACATTTCTAAATATGAGGCAGTAGCTGCGATCCCACAGATTTCACCTAATTTGAAGGCTTTAACCATCAAATTCTCTAAGGCTCCAAAAACTCATGAAATCCTCATTAACATTATTTTTTATCACATACTTTCAAAGTGCTAATGAGCTAGAAGAAATATTTCATTAGTCACTGTGCAAAATGGAGTATACAAATCACTGTATCCCCATTGTATTTTTTTTTCTCCACTGATACTAAGCTGTTTCATTAGCTATTTCAAAAGCATAGCTCCTGAAAAAAGAAGCATCCAGGCACTGTCATATTAATGTCTGGGATTAAATGATAGCTTTGGATGGAATCTCTGGGTTGCAGGAAATGTATGTTCTGCCAGGAATGTGCGTATTCCTTTATAAAATATGTGCATCTAATTAGTGCTGGAATCACAGGTATAGATTGAATGAAAAGAGATAGACTCAGGAGGGAATGAATTAGAGAAAGCTAAAAAACCACTGATGTCCTCCATCTTTCATCCTCCAAAAATCACTCACTCTTTTCCCGGAAGCCAGCCAGTCACTCCGGTCAAGGAAAACTCAACTTTAAATCCCTTTGGCCCCTCTGGTCTATTCTAATCTAAGATCACATGGTATCACAAGGAAGGATCTGGATATAAATATAACTATAAACATGACCATAGGGATGTATGTCTATAGAATGCTTCTAGGCGTACCCTGCATTGAGGCTGTATGGGATTCAGAACCCTCCAGACTTGAAAGGTAGTTTTCCTAGACTCTTGGAACCCCTGATTGCTGTAGTTGCTATCCCTAATAGAGGAGTAGGGTTCATTTGAGGAAATGTTCTCTCTAGGTATGACAATAAAGCTGTATTTTAGGACAAGGAGAAGAGTCTAATTTAAAGGACACCTTTGCAAAGTTTGTGTTTTTATAGCAAACTTCAGTTGCCAACATTTTAAAAATCAAATTTAGTTAAGTTTCATTTGAGGAATAAAATGTCATTTATTGTTAAGTATTCAGATCACATTTAAAAATAAAATTCTCTGTATGCATAACCAGTTGGAATGAGTGATGCATGGCTTTGCATAACACAATTAAATTTTGTCATGTTCAAATAATGAATAGGGACAAACATAACAGAAATATGACAAATGTATCTATATGTCTTGGACAGACTGGATTCCCCAATTCACTTTCTTCCAATATGTGTTTTACCCTTTGCCAACATTCTCCCCTACATGGGGAATGTAGTCCTTCACCTCCGTCTCTATCCACACATATCACTCTCATCCTTCATGTTCTCTCTACCTACTGTGTAAAACCTTTCCCAACATCACAGCCATCATCCTTCTCCAATGAGATGTCATTTTGGCCATCTGGATTCTTCCCACATTACAGCCCTATGGTGGAAAAATGTATCCTTTTATCAATTCAAATTGTTTTTATCTATGTAATAATCACCATTATCATCATCATCATCATCCTTATCGCCATCATCTCACATGGCACTTTAAGGTTTATGAAATTCTTTCCTCACAACAACTTTGTAAAGAAATTGAGTAAGTATTGTTATCCTCACTTTGCAGATGAGAAAATGGAAGTTGTGACAGGTCAGCAACCTAACCAACATGACATAATAAGAATATCTCAGCACTGGAATAGGTTTTTTGAACATCAAATCCAATACTCTTTGCCCTGTTCCATTGTGCATGTCTATCTAATCATCCCTCCTAGATCGAAAGTTCCATGCTTGGTTCATTTGTTTTGTTTTCTTTTTAATTTTTTGATTTGAGGTTTGCATTGGTTTTTTCTTGGTTGTTGTTGCGATTGGTGGTATGATGGTATCACGTTCAGCTTAGCCCCTGGCTCTCTGAACTACTTTTTCTACCTTGCCCTTCCCCATTTTTTTATGTTTCATGTAACAGCTCCCTTTATATTTTGTCTTTTTCCATTAGAACATAAGCTATTTGAGAGCATGAACTGATTTTATTTTTGTGGTATTTGAAGTTCCAGTTCTTAATAATACTTTATCTTTATCTCCTTCAGGACCTCAATTCAGTTCATTTGGGGTACTTAATAAAAGTTGGATAGATGGATACAACTATTCCAATTATTTTGGGGTTTTTGTTGGTTTGCTTTCTGTATTCCAGACAATAAGTACTGAGGATATAAATAAAAACCAAAAAAAAAAAAGACATTCTAGTGCTGGCATTATAGTGAGGAAAAACAACCCATAAAAGAGAGATGAGATGTGGAAATGGGCTGTAGAAAGTACCAAAACACACCAAGGCTGATGGAAAGATTTTTTTAAAATGGAGAGAATAAAGAATGAAGCTAGAAATAACATGAGCACAAACTGGGTACTTCATTGAATGATGACCCAAGACAGAACCTCACCAAATAGATTTGAGGAGGTGAGATTGGAAGCAACTCTAGGATAAAAAGGCTGTTGTAAGAGATGAAAAAATCTTTTCCTTCCTTTCTACTTTCCTTCCTTCCTTCCCTCCTTCTTCCCTCCCTGCCTTCTTCTTTCTTCTTTTCCTCCTTCCTTCCCACCTTCCTTCCTTTCCTCCTTTTTTCCTTCCCTCCCTCCTTTCTTCCCTTCTTCCTTCTTTCCCTTCCTCCTTCTCTCCCTCCTTCTTTTTTTCTCTCCCTTCTTCTTTCCCTCCTTCCTTCCCTCCCTCATTCATTCCTTCCCTTCCTCCTTTCCTCCTTTCCTCTCTCCCTCCTTCTTTCCTTCCTTCCTTTCTTCCCTCCCTCCTTCCTTCATTTCTTTCTCTTCCTGTTTTCTTTCCTTCTCTTCCTCCTTCTGCTCCTCCTCCTCCTTTTTCTCTCTTTTTGTCTCTCTCCCTTTCTGCCCCTTTCTCTCCCTCCCTCCCTCTCTCCTCTCCTTCTCCCTCTCCATCTTTCCCTTTCTCTCTCTTTCCCCATTCTCTTCCTGTTAATCAGAGGAGTAAATAGAGATGTTACACAACCTGATCTATGTCTTTTCTGGAATTCTTAGATTTTTAATGATCTTATACCCTGTTTAGGGCTAGCTCAGGTTGTGGAGGAGTGATAAGCCTACAACTATATCACAGATGTTCTATCATGTCCTAGTTTATTACTTTTATACAAATAGTACAACACCCACACACTATACTACCTAAGCATATCAGTCAATTTGCATGGTGGGGGAAGGCAATGAGGAGAACTAATTCTATTAGACCCAGGTCAGAAGACTACCCCATATTATATGATGTAGCCTAAGAAAACATTGGGGTGTAATAAAAGCAATAAAGTGTGCAGGAGAGCTGTGGAAGTTCAATTGTATTCTGTCATATTTTGAATCCTAGAAACTATAATTTAGGAGAAAGAGCATGAAACTTACCTCTATCTTATTTTTCTTATTGAATTGGATCAGGAGAATATCTAGAAATACTACTTTACAGTTAAATTTTTACATTTATCTGTATATAGATATACATACATATAGAACACTGAATATATACATATATAAAGTAGAATGATGTGCATAATAAAATAGGACACATACATACAATAATATTGTATAAAAGTATGTACAATAAAACAATAGAACATATACAAACAAAATAATGTATAATGATATGCACAATGCACTAATAGAAGGCATGCATTAATAATGTATAATAATATACACATAAAATGTCTACATTATCACAACTATGTTTATATGTATATGTATACAACAATGTGTACATATATGCATATGCATAGAATTGGGATTTTGAATAAGGAAAGCTCTAGTTTCAAATTGCAGACAACATGTAAGGTCACTTGGCCACCACCCACCTGAGCCTCTGTTTCATTATCTGTAAAAAAAGGTTACTAAAACTTGTCCCATCTTTCTCTACTGCAATCTACTCTACTGTAGGTATTAAGGTCTTGCTGTGTGCAAGACTGATGATTCAAAAATTTTAAAAAAAATTGTCCCTAACTTCAAGAAGGTTATAGTCTAGTAAATGATCTTATATTCTGTTGAAGAAGTTTGTATTCTACCCCCATCAGTTATTGTAAGAAAAGTACTTAGTAAACTTTAAAGCAATCCATAGATATACTATTAAATTTTGATGATGTCACTAATTTCAGAGAGATGGGTTATGGTCCAGCACTCAGTCTGGATATCTATTAGGTGAAGTTCTCAATGAATGATAATCAGGAATTTCTTTTTAAGCCTAGCTTTTTAAATCATGTCGGATTCGTCATGTCCCTAGCTGTGGTTTTCTTGGCAAAGTGATTTTTGTGGAGTGAAATGAGAAATCACTTCTCCAACTCATTTTACAGAGGAAGAAACTGAGGCAATCAGGATTAAATCACACAGCTAGCAAGTGTAGCCCCATAATCAGGAAGATTTGAATGGAAATGTGACCTCAGACACTGACCAGTATGTGATGCTGGGCAAGTCATTCAACATAATCAATTTTAGGTTCCTTACCTTTATTATAGTAAGCACCTACCCCCAAAGGATATTGTGAGGATAAAATGAGATTTTTGTAATGTCTTAGCACAGTGCATGGCACACAGTAGGTGTTTCTTATTATTACATCTAATGTAATATATTTTTAAACAAGAAAATTTAAGAAGTAAATGCAAAGCCCATAGCTCCAAAGAAATTAGATTTCTGTAACTCCTGGAACTTAATGAGTGGATGACAGAATCCATTTGTAGTATTCCATGCTGCCACTTCTATGTCTGACAAAAATCATTCAGGCAGTGCTAAGAATCCCATCTTCCTCATGCTAAGTAGGAACTTTATGTTACCAGTGTTTTTTTTTTTTTTCTTGAAACAAAGGAAAGAAAGAATCTTTCAGGATTTCAGTGTCAAGATTATTTAAGCTGCTGCAGTTAATAAGAAAGTATGTCAACCCCTCTAATTGTGCTCTATACAGACAGAATTAAGGTAGTTTGACTGGTATGACTGGTCATTTTTAAGGTTGATGGAATAGATAGCACAATTGCCATTTCTAGAAATCAATTTCTGCTCCCATAGGCAGGTAGATCGTGGATAGAGTGTTAGGTTTGCAAACAGGAAGATTCATCTTCCTGAGTTCAAATCTGCCTCAGACACTTATTTGCTGTGTAACTCTGGGCAAGTCACTTAGCCTTGTTTGCCTCAGTTTCCTCATCTGTAAAATGAGCTGAAGAAGGAAATCACAAACCACTCCAGAATTTCTGCCAAGAAAACCTGAGTAGGGTCAGAGAGAGTTAGATGTGACTGAACAAACAAAAATCCCTGTTTCCACTACAAATACCCATGAGATTGGCTGAACCCAGGTGATTTGCTTTATTAAAAATGTTTCATTGATTGCTTTTATTTTTAATAACTATCTTTCTAAACAGAATCTTTCCTTGTAACAAAGAGATAGTTAAGGGAATCACTCCAACACAGCAACTGTATCTGACAGGATGTAAAGCACTTCACAACTGTGGTCCCACCTGTAGAGGTAAGCAATGTGTTTCATCATTGATCTGGGGGGTTTGTTTTGCATTTACTACAACAGGATTCTGATTTTTCTCTGCTCAGCAACAGTTGCCCAGGAAAGGTTCTTAGCTGAAGCATATATTTTGTTTGCTTTTTTTGCTGTTTGTTTTGAAACCAGGTCTCCTTATCTCAACCAGACTGGAAGTGAATCAGCCACTCATAAGCCCTACACTCCTCTGATTGTCACAGAAACTGATCTGCTATATTTATAACTTGCACCAGTTCACCCCTCCTTACACAGTCTGGTAGCCCCAAATAATATCTGGAATGCAGGGCTACATTTCTGGAGACCCAATTTGAGTTTAGATATGAATTTCAAAATAAGTACAGATACACCAATTAGCTTTTATCCTACTCTGGCTGAGAACGCCTTACTTCAGAGGACCCATCAAACTCAGTTTATAGGTTGCAGAAATTACAAGCATGTGCTACCTGCATTGACATATATTTTGGAGAGAAAATCTCAGGAACTTTACACCTAACACCTAGTCTATGCCAGTTTTAAATATGTCTGCATTCAAAATGATCAATAGTAAAGGATGTTGTGTATTTGATGGCATCTGCAGGTAACAAAATGAAAGATGATCAATGATATAAATGTCAGTTTTCTATACATCTTTTTTATGTAATACATATATACATCTGTATTTATCTATACATGCAGAAGGAGGGAAAGAGAGAAAGAAACAGAGAAAAATAAAGACAGAGGGAAAATAGGGACAGAGACAGAATGACACAGAGAGAAAGACAAGAGACAGAGAAAAAGAGAGAGAAGGGAGAAGGGTGATTACCTATCTTGCCCAGGATGGGAGTACAACAGGAGTGATACCAATTCTGATTGTCATGGAAGCTTTAGACTTTTACAACTCAGAAATTCCAAACTCTAGGGATCCACCAATCTTAGCCTCCCTAGCAGCAGAGATTACAGGGTGGTGCCAGCTTGCCCATCTCTTGTACTTATATAACTCTCTATACAGATATAGCTATATTTCAACATCTATATCCCTATACCTAGATCTCTTTCCTTCTACTTATAGCTATAGTTATATACCTGATTTTTATTTCTATATATACTATATATATATATTTCTATATTTCTATATCTATATATCTATACCTCTATTGCTATCTCTATATAACTCTAGCGATAACTATAGCTATATCCCTATATATCTCTATACTTATTCCATATCTATCTCTTGTTAGCTATCTCTATGTATTTATAGTTATAATTAGTGGCATGTATCTATATAGTTATAGTTTTATATATATATATATATATGTATATATATATATATATATTACCATATATGCATATGTACTATATGTTATATATAACTATATACTTATAATTATATATATATAGTATAGATAAGTGTATAGTTATATATATAGTATATAGTATTTATATATATAACTATATAGCTATACATATATAGTTATATATAGTATATATATATATATATATATATATATACATTTATATACATCTTTCATATAAGCCCCCTTTTCTCTTCTGATTGCCACCACTCTAGTTCAATCCCATATCCCTATGCCTGAACAATGGAAATAGAGAGTCTGCCTTCTTCAAGCTTCTCCCCATTCCAATCTATCCTCCATTCAGTTATTAATGTAATTTTCCTAAAAGGCAAATCTAACCATGACATCCTCCTCCTCAACAAACTCCCTGTTATCTTCAAGACAAAATACAAAATCTTTCATTTGGCATTCAAGACCCTTCATAAAAGCTACCTCTTACCTTTCCAGTCTTTTTACACCTTATTCCTCACCACATACTCTTTGATTTAGTGACACAGATAGCTCATTCATTCCTCAAACTTCATTTCCCAGCACAAGCCAGGAGAGTAGTGAACATACCTCTCCTTAGATCATACCATCTTGGAAGAACTAAGAATTATCTGTGAAAACAGTTGCACAAAACTCTGAAACTTAGGACAGTGCATCCTCCACCCTGGAAGTAGAGCCCTACTTTCACAAAGAGTTAAAAGTCAAGTAATAATCTAGAGAAATGAGCAAAAAAAAATAAAACCAGAAAACAAATTCTGACTACAGAAAATTAGTATGGTGACAAGGAAGATCAAAACACATATTCAGAAGAAGATAACATAATCTAGAGAAATGAGCAAAAAAATAAAACCAGAAAACAAATTCTGACCACAGAAAATTATTATGGTGACAAGGAAGATCAAAACACATATTCAGAAGAAGATAACAAAGTAAAAGCTCCTATATCCAAAACCTTCAAGAAAAATAAGAATTGCTCTGATACCATGGAAGAGATCAAAAACAATTTTGAAAATGAAGTAAGAGAGGTAGATGAAAAATTGAGAAGAAAAATGAGAGTGATGCAAGAAAATAATAAAAAGTGTTAACAGCTTGGTAAAGGAGACACAAAAAAGTACTAAAGAAAATTGTACCTTAAAAACAAATTAGGCCAAATAGTAAAGGAAGCCAATGAAGAAAAAAATGCATTAGAAAGTAGAATTGGCCAAATGGAAAGAGGCACAAAAATTCACTGAAGAAAAAAAACTTCCTAAGAAGTATAATTGGCTAAATGCACAAGAAGGTACAAAAATTTACTGAAAAAAAATTCTACAAAATTAGAATTGAGCAAATGGAAGCTAATGACTTTATGAGAAATTAAGAGACAATAAAATAAAAGCTAAATAATGAAAAATAGAAGATAATGTGAAATACTTCATTGGAAAAACAACTGACCTAGAAAATAGATACAGGAGAGATCATTTTAAAATAATTGGACTACTTGAAAGCTTTAATCCCCCCAAAAAAGAGCCTTTCAAGAAATTACCAAGGATTACTGCTCTGATATTCTAGAGAGCAGTGGTTAAAATAGAAATTGAAAGAATCTATCATCACCTACTGAAAAATATTTCAAAATAAAAACTGCCAGGAATAATATAGCTGAATTTTAGAACTCCCAGTTAAGGAGAAAATATTGCAAGCAATCAGAAAGAATTTAAAGATAATGTAGTCACAGTCAGGATAAGACAAGACATAGCATCTTCTATATTAAAGGATTGGAGGATTTGGAATATGACATTCCACAGGGCAAAATAGTTAGGATTACAATCAAGAATAACTTACACAGAAAAACTGAGTATAATCCTTTGAGGGGAAACGGATATTAAATGAAATAGAGAACTTTCAAGCATTCTTGATGAAAAGATCAAAAGTGAATTAAAAAATTTGACTTTCAAATAAAAGGCTCAAGTATAAAAAATTAAACAGGAAAGGGAAATCACAAGAAACTTAACATTAAATTTTATGTTCTTATATGGGGAAATAATTCATAAAACTCATAATAACTTATTAGTAGCACAGTGAGAAGAAGTATAAATAGAATGCACAGGTGTGAGTTGAATATTAAGAGATGATATCTTAAAAATAAAATTAAGGTATGAAAGAGGAATGCATTAGGAGAAAGGGAGAGGGACAATTGGATAAATTATCTCACGTTAAAGAGGCAAGCAAAATCTTTTACGTGAGTGTATCTTGCTCTCATCAGAATTGATTCAAAGAGGACATAGCATAGACACTCAATCATAGAATTCTACCTTATCCTACAGGAAAAGAAGAGGGAAAAGGGACTAGAAAAGGGGATATGTTGATAGAAGGGAGGGCATATTAGGGGAAGAAGTAGTCAGAAGCAAAATACTTTTGAAGAGGAATAGGGTAAAAAGAGAATGAAATAGAATAAATGTCAGAGGAGAAAAGATTGAGGGAAATACAGTTAGCAAAAGTAACTAAAAAAGTGAAGCAAGTTTTTTTTTTTGATAAAGGAGGCCTCATTTCTCAAATATATAGAAAGTTTAATCAAATTTATAAAAATAAGAACCTTTCCCCAAGTGATATATGATCAAAATACATGGTTTTCAGATGAAGTAAACAAAGCTATTTATAACTGTATGGAAAAAAATGTTCACACTATTGATTGAAGAAATGCAAATTAAAACAATTCTAAGACACCACCTCATATCTATTAGATTGGTTAATTGGAAAGAAAAGAAAAATGACAAATGATGGCAGTGATATAGGGAAAAAACATTAATGCCCAGTTGGTGGAGTTGTGAACTGATTCAACCATTCTGTAGAATAATTTGGAAGTATGCCCAAAGGGCTATAAAACTATGCATGTTCTTTGATCTAGTAATACTAATATTAGGTCTCTATGCTAAAAAGATAAAAACAAAAAGGAAAAGGACTTGTATGTACAAAATATTTATAGCAGCTCTTTTCTGTGGGCAAAGAATTGGAAATTAATAGCTAAACAAATTGTGGTACGTCATTATGATAGAATGCTATTGTGCTATAAGAAATGATGAGCAGAATGATCTCAGAAAAACCTGGAAAGACTTACATGAGCTTATGCAAAATATAACATACTTTGGATGGTCTGTGAACAATTTAGCTATTCTCAGCAATACAATGATCCAAGACAAACCTGAAGGACTTAGAGAAAAAATGCTATTCATCCCCAAATAAAGAACTGATGGAGTCTGAATATAGATTGAAGCATATTTAATTTTTTTCTCGATTTTTTGGACTATGTTTTCTTTTACAATATGACTGGTGACTGTTATGGAAATGTTTTGCATGACTACATATGTATATATAGATATCTATATCTATCTATCCATCTATCTATATCTATATCCTATATTGAATTACTTGCCTTCTTACTGCATGGCGAGGGGAAGAAAGAGAATTTGGAACTCAAAGTTTCAAAATGAATGTTAAAAATTGTTTTACATGTCCCTGAGGGAAAATAAAATAATAAATAATTTTTATTTATGCCTGGTGAAGGATGCTGCCATTGTATAATAAAACTGGAAAATAAATAAAGACCACATAATTTAATCACTTTTTTTAATACTTGAGCCTTTTATTTGAAAGTCAAATTTTTTAATTCACTTTTGATCTTTTCATCAAGAATGCTTGAAAGTTCTCTATTTCATTTAATATCTGTTTCCCCTCGAAGGATTATACTCAGTTTTTCTGTGTAAGTTATTCTTGATTGTAATCCTTTGACTAATTTTTGTCTTCAGTAAGATTTCTTTCTCTTCTAACTCCACCCAAACCCAACTTCCATCCTCATTGTTATCCCCCTTTTTTGAAACTCCCTTGAACAGAAATAAGTTTAGATGTGAAGATTTGACATTGACTTGGTTGGAGCAATTTTTAAGGAGTTCCTAAAAACACATTCATTTTTTTTTTTTCATTTTTTTTGCTGAGACAATTAGGGTTAAATGACTTGCCCAGGGTCACACAGCTCGGAAGTGTTAAGTGTCTGAGACCAGATTTGAACTCAGGTCCTCCTGACTTCAGGGCACATCCCCCTCAAAACACATTCAACTGAAATAGGGAAGAGGAGGTTTCTCCCACACCATTTTAAAAGTCATAACATTCATGTGTTCCTCTATATATGAAGTACCCAAAAGAGGCTATTTGAAAGTCAGCTATATTTTATATATTATAAGATTCTGTTCCTGATATTTGCAAAGAGATTTTTGGACAATTCAAGATGTTTTAATGGTTAAAGTCTTAGTATTCACTAAACTCTCTGCCTTGAATATACTGCAAGGAACTCAAAGATTATTCTCATTCATCTTCTCTTCTTGTTTAGAAGAATGACATTTGTCTCTACCATCCTCCACCCCAACAAGGGTCCTTCTGTGTTTACTACACAACATGACTCAAAAGCTACCACTTTACTAGCATAGAAACTCATTTAGATCAGGGATTGATTCAAACTTTGTATTGCTTGGCATAGTATCCTTGATGTTGCACTTAACACATGTATGTTTTGTTGATTTACTTATTTATCTTCTAATCTTCCCTTTCTAGGCTTTTAATAAGTGTATAAATCCCAATGTGTGTAAAATCAATCCCATTCTCTTATTTTCAGAATTCTAATTTTTATAAATAATACAATTTTACAAAAAGAAACATTTTATTAATACATTTTTCAATTCAACAATTTTTTTTAGTCAAAAGAATCCAGTACTAAGTGGATAAAATTGATATACACAGACTATTTTACTATCACATTATAGGTCTTAGCAAAATGCATGAGTGTCCCCTCTCAGAATTCTTCTCCTAGGGAAGAATTGTTATATATTATTTATGCATTATGTTTAACCTACAATTAAAATAAGGAACATCCTAACAAAATGGACACACTATTTCAGAGACAAAATTGGATGTGGATAGAAAGATTCAGTACAACAAATGAATAAATTATTTAATTATATAATATTGTAGCAATATATATATTATTTCTTGCCAATATACAATTTCATCGACTTTCTAATCTCACTTTTTGTATTTTACTTCTTCCATTACTTCAAAGAATTTTGGTCTTTTTTAGAAGCATTATTTGATTTCTAATGCCATTCCCACCCTGGAAGGACTTTAGAGTTCATTTAGTCCTATACTCTCATTTTCACCTCTGAAATCTCTGAAAAGTCAAATGACTTGCCCATGTAGAAAAAGACAGTTGGGGATATGAACTCAGTTATTCTAACTGAAACCATCCTGCTTTCCATTTATTCTTGCCCAGTGATAACAAAATAGATTTCTCCAATTAATAATGATCACATTTGTAATGAAAGAAAACATTAGCAATATTCAAATAGTTGTTTTTTGTTAAAGTGGCACCTATTTATAGATGATATTTACAATTCACCACACACAATGTGATAGTAATGAAACGTCTTTCTAACAGTATTCAAAAGACTTTTTAACAATTACCTGAAGCATTATCATATACCTAGGGATATCCTATCGGAAAGTATATTTCCAATCCTCAGCCCCTTTGGAATTGTAAAACTTCTGATACTCTTTTGGCTGATAACAAATATCAAAGATATCAAAGACTCACATTGACCAGAATCATACTCATAAACCTATCTTGAAATTCAAAGATTTGTCAGTCCTTCTTGGGAAAGAAGCAGGGTAATGAATATCTTTTCACATATGAACATCATATTCATAATTTTTTTGTAAAACAAAAGCATAAGATTACATTGAAGTCCCATGTAATACATGTGATAATAATATTATGTATCTATTTCAACATTATTTTTAGGAAAAGCCTGAAAAATTACAATGAAATCAATCCAAAGGGAACATGTATGAGACGGAAAGAATCCAACTGCTTTTTACCCAATGGGTTCCATTTTGAAGTAATTGTATTCTTTTCTTTAATCTGAGTGAACCCACAAAGGGAAAAGGGGATATGGAAGAAAATCACAATATGAGATATAGTCAGTAAATTGTGTTTTATACTTAAAGTACAGCAACTTACTGCTGGCTACAAGGATTATTGATGGTTACCACAGGCAGCTGAATGGTTTAGTTTTATCATAGTCTAACCATTAATTAATTATATTCTAACTTCATTTGCAAACTTAACTGAATATATGAAAATGGTGAACCTAGGCCTAACCCAGGATAAATGAAACAAACCATAAATGTTTGAAAAAAGGCAGAAATTATTCTAAATCAGAAAATTAATGGGAATTTACACTCCTGTATTTGTTAGAAAATTTAATCTTGACTCTTCTGATTTCAAGAAATGCTAATTAAATATGAATTGTGTTTCGAGAAAGATTTTCTTATTGAGTTCTGAAGCATTTACCCCCTTTAAAAGTCAAGTGATTGATAATACTGAAATCATCATTTTATTTCCCAAAGTCTTCTAAACAATAATGTTCAGCCGGCTATCTGAGAAGATAGCAATTTTTAGGGAGATGAGAAATAAATCAAAAAACACCTCCAAGAACATCATGCTGCATCTTGGAGAAAAATGTGTTTGCAGAGTAATTTGTGAGAAGAGGTGTGTGTTGTGAGTCACATGGACTCCCCTGGTCATTCATAGCCCTGTGATGTTGGGAGCTGCCAGGTAAATTTATTTATCTTCTTTCTTTGCTGAAATGTTGAACATGCAATCTCGTATTACATTCAGACTTTAGATGCAAAATCTTTCTTCTACCTTCTCAGAAAGAAACCAAGTGTAACTTTCTGTTTATGCTCCCAATTTAGCCCATAATCAACTGAAAACAAAGCCCTTTGTGATATGCACAATTGCATGTGGATATGGACAATCAACTCTCCCAGGAACCACCAGCAGAAGTTTTCCCTTCAATGCTGGTTTTCTTCTTGGAATGGATCCTGAAAGCCTGTCATTGACTCTAAGTGGAATCCATTCCCCACTTTTCAGAAGCTAGATGTACTCTTTAGACATTGGTAGCCTCTGTGAAAGAGTCATTGCCACAAGTGGGCTTCTTTAGCTCAAGGTCCTTCCTGGCTTTGAATGTCGCTGACACCTCTGAGTGAATGGAATCCAGCCTCTGCTCACAGTGAAAGGCGGAGAAAAAAGCCTTTCTATAGTTGCTATTCATCCAGCCATAAAGAAAGGGGTTGACAAAGGTAGAACACATGGCAATGATATGAAACAGCGTGAAAATGAGCCGGTATTCCTTGAGGTTCATGATCTGGTTGTCAATGTCAATGGTGAGCTGGAAGGCATGGAAAGGCAGCCAGCTGACTGCAAACACGACCACCACCCACACGAGCATCTTGGTGGTTTTGTGCCGGCGCCGGTGGTAGTGGTCATTGGCAACCCCGGGACTGATATGGTTCTTCAGCTTACTACAGATCTGTATATAGGCAAATGATATGATGCCCAATGGCAAAACATAGAGCACCAGCAAGGTGGAGAGACTATAAACTGTGCCATACATGCTCTTTTCCTCCCCTGGCCACTTCTCGGTACAGACCACGATCTTAAAGTCTGGTACGATCTCGACCAGAGAATACTCCCGGAAAATAGCCAAGGGACTAGCCAGCAAGGCGCTGATTCCCCAGGCCAGGCCAATGATCAGGAAACTGATCCTCTTGGAAATCTTGCTCTCTAGGTGGTAAACAATGCAACGGTGCCGATCCAGGGCAATCACAGTCAAGGTGATTGTGGATACTTGCACCGCCAAGCCCTGGGCGTAGGGCACCAGGTGGCACAGGACGGGGCCCATTTTCCACTCTCCCATCAAGGTGTAAGTAAGGGTAAAGGGGAGGCACAAAGTGTTCACTAGAAGGTCCGCCACGGCGAGATTGGCAATGAAGAAGTTGGTGACGGTCCGCATGCTCTTGAACTTGATCACTACATGGATCACCAAGGAATTGCCGATCACTCCCAGCAAGATGATGGTGCAATAAGCCAATATAAGGACAACCTGAACTTCAATCAAGTTGGTGCTAGCAACAAGTTCTGATTTAGGGTCTAGCTGACTTCTTGGGGTAGTTTGTATTGTCCCATACCATTCAACCTCTGTTCCTTCTGTTGTCTGATTCTCTTCAGTCTGAGCTCCTGTTGGCCCCATGTTCATTCTGCACAATTGCCTGGGCCTAGAACTAGCACAAGAATCATTCAAATGGAAAATTAGTAAAGATAAAACAAAGAGAAATCACTTAGCCTAGAGACTCAGTTTTGCACTTGTGGTCAGATAATCAGAAGCAAAATTCAAGTTATGACATGAAATATTCATAGAATAGGATCCTATTAGGAGATAATTTTTGATTGTATGAATTTGGTTAACATGCTAATTTTCTGTGTGCTCCAATCAATTGAATTCAGTGAAAATGTTTCTGAAGGGAATATTTGAAATGTGTTCCTTCCTTTTTTTTTTTAATAATCAAGTTATATTAGTTAGGAATATAATGTCCCTAGCATAGTTAACATATCCCTAAGATAGTTTCTTTCAATAATAAGTTTGCATTTCTAGTTTCCATTTCTAGAAAAAAACATGAATTTGTAACTCCTTATCTCCAGTGTTCTGGATTCATGAACAACACTTCAAAACTGAAAACTGTGCTTCTAGTTATTTAATAGATATATCCCTAGGTAATATAAGTACAGTCAACTTCCAATTTCCTGTATTTTATATTAAATTTTCTATGTCATATCTGATTCCAATTACCACTCAACAGATTTTCAGGTCATTTGAGTATAAGGCATATTTATCACTCTTAATGCTAACCTAAAGCAAAATACAATTTGAAATAGCCAATCCATTGAGAAACATCCCAGAACCCAGAGATTTTAAGTATCTAGTTCTATCCCTTATAGATGACACCGAGACATATAATAACTTGCCAAAAGTCTCAAGGGAAAAGCTTGGTAATAACCATACTAATAATTTGAAATTAGTATAAACCATATGTGTATTATTCATAAATATTCTCTCTTCCATTGGATAAGGTAATTGAGAAGTTATTATATATTAAGTAGTATCCTTGCAAAGAGGCAATGGAATTAGAGGAAATAACATTGGATTTGAAATCAGAAACCCTGACTTCCATTTATCTCTTGTCAGAGTAAATCACTTTATCTCTCTGGATCCTAGTTCCACCATCTGTAAAATGAAAGATCCAGACTAGATGATTTCTAAATCTTCTTTCAGCCTAGTCTATGCCTTTCACAAAATCCTGTAATCTTTTCTTCTAGGAACAGCCCATGTTATGTTAACCAACTTTTTCTTACTTTTACTACCAAGAAAAGAGATCAGTTCTGGAATTCATTTCAAACTGTTTCTAGTTTCTAACAAATATGAAAAAGATAATTTTCTTGTTAAAATTAATATGGGTTTTGTGAAAACTTGATATTTAGGTCTTACTTTGGTGGACAGTCACTGAGGGATGACCCAAGCCTATGATTTTATCTATTCATAATCCAATTAGCAACTGCTCAAGGGTTTCCTGGAGCATCTAGGGAAAGGTTAAATCTCTTTCTAATGGTCACACTGAGAACTCATCAGAAGAACTTGACGCCAAGATTTTTTGATTCCAAGGCCAGATCTGTTGACTACTTATATTGCTCCCTTCTGTTTATTGCAGTGAAGTTTTCTTTGGTATAACAAGCACCTGCTGAGGAATAATGCAGATATGTACTTTGTATGAAACTTAATTTTAGACTGTGGCTTGGGACACTGAGAGTTTAAGTGACTTTCCCATATTCAGAGACAAAATTTGAACCCAAGTCCTCCTTACTCCAATGCCAGCCTCCCTATCCATTATTCAGCATTTGCTCAGAAAAACCAAGAGCCAAAAAACCTTGGACCCTGTTTCATATCTTCCTCCTTTCCCTGTAGCACTAGAAAACACTGAAACTAACAATACTTGCCCTGGAGAAGTATTTTCCTGAAACTATTTAAGATCTTTCAACTTTATCTGAAAGAAGACTGAAAAAAAAATTAAATATATTTTGAAAAGTTACACCTTTTTAAAGTTTAAAAAGTTAAATTGTTTTTAAATTTTTTACCAGATTTATAGAAATCTAGAAGTTGATTCCTCAAATTAACTGCTGACTGGCAGACATGTGCATTATTGTTTTATTTCTTTTATTCTGCTTTTTCTCCTTAATTAATTCTTTTTCTGAATTCTTGATCCAAAAATTAAAAATAATTACACTTTAAAGCTTACACATAGCTAAGCTCTAAACACATATACCATTATTCAGTTGTTGTCTTTTTTTTTTTCTCAGAACTCTATTGGTCTCTTGCCAGTGCACTGTCTTTTCCAAAGGAGGTGTCATCCTCAGGTTACATTTCTAGGGAAGTGGATTAAGAAAAGATGAGAACAAAGGCACAGGGAATTGTTACTTGGTAACTGGAGAAGAATTATAATTAATCAAATAAAACAAAAGAAATACCAAACAATTTATAAACTTTTGCTAAGGATAAAGGAAAGAAACACATTTTCACATATATTTGAGATGCTTTGAGAGAAAGAAGAAAGAACAAGCAATCATTCTGAATAAATTATGCTTTAGGAAAGGAGTTTTAATCTTTTTGTGTATCATGAACCCTTATGGAGTCTGGCATAACCTATGGATCTTTTCTCAGAATAATGTTAAACACATAAAATAAATTGCACAGCATTACAAAGGGAATTTAAATTATACTGAAATGCAGTTATCAAGATATTAAAAGAAAACAAATAAGGTTATAGGCTGCAGATTAAGAAATTCTGCTTTAAGAAAAGAACAAGTTGAGTTTCTCCAAAAGGCTGGTTCTCAAGGAATTCTGAGTAGGAAGCAATTTACACACTACCTAATCCAATCTCTCCTTTGATTGAGTTCTAAAGAAGATAATGAAGTTATTTAAGAGCATAAGTAGCAATGGCAAGATAAGAACCCAGTTCTTCTAATTCCAAATCCAGTACCCTTTCTACTATACTTTATGGTATCCCAGGATCATAAATTAAGAAATTAAAGGACCTAGAGAGCTTTCAGTCTAGCTCCCTAATTTTATAGATGAGGAAACTGAGTCACAGAGACAAACCACTATTAAGTATCTGAGAGAGAATTTGAATTCAGTCATAAATTCTTTGTGACTCTAAGTAAAATGTTCTATGCACTATGCTGTCACTGAACAAACAAACAAAAAACTTTAAATCACCTGAAGGCAGAAAAATATAAATTATTGGGTCTAAACATATGAATTTAAAAAAAACACCTTTTTGTATTTGCAGAAATTTCTGCAATGGACTAATGCATCTGTTAAGTCACACATTTCCACAATTTTCATTCTTAATCCTAATATTTTTCAAGTAATTATCTCAGGGACATTCCTAGAATTTATGCTAACTGATCACCCATTTTTCTCCCCTCCTGCCATCTGGGAAACAGAGATACAGAAAGGGGGAAAATCAGACAAATCTTTGTTTGGGATAATTGTGGAGAGGGAAAGTCATGCACTAATATTCCAATAATTTCAATAATGTTAAGTTTAAATCCTTCTATGAGGTAATAATGTATGTGAATGAAGTAATGTATATGAAAGTACTTTGAAAACTATAAAATATGGCTTACATTAAATTATCAGAGATATATGAATAATACATGACTGTTGTTCCTAACATTTTTCCAAACGCTATTTTCTAATCTTCTCTATGAAACTGATTACAAAACGGTGTCTCTTATAAAAGTCTTCCAGGATCGCAGTGGGGCCACTTTTCCTTTTATCACAACTGCTCCCATGAGCACTGGGTGCACTCTGTGAGAGGACAATGAATGGATGCATCATCGAAGGAGCTCTTGCTAGCCTGGGAAAGTCAATACATCCCCTACCTCGATGGTTCTCTCTTGCCATGCTTTTGAGCAATGAGTATGAAGCCCAAACTGCTTGTGACTCTGGGATGAAGGTATCCTCTCAATGTGTAACTGGGAAGAGGGAGGTAAAAGATTTATAAGACAAGAGGAAGGAGGTGACCTTGGGGCACGGGGTAGGGATGGAGGAAATAAAGGGGGGGAAAAGGCACTTAAAGTCTCAAATGAGAATATAGCAGGGGGCTACCTGAACCCAAATAAAAAACCTCGAAAAGAAACTTGCATTCCCCTCTCCTCCGAAACCTGGTCCTTTCGGATACCCATTGTCACGACAGGTAAGTCAGAGGAGGCTTACCAAGACCACTTGTCCTTGTTCCCTTTTACGCTTGGGCTTGGCTTGGCTCCAGTCAGATGCAGAGGAGCCAAGCTCCAAGGGAGCCTGGAATAGCCCGGAGGGCGAGGTCCCGTGCGGTTCTGTCCAGTCCAGTGCCCAGAGCCAATGGAAGGAAATTCACAGAGTTGATTTCGGGGCTCACTCTCCAGGTCTTGCCGAGTCTTATCCTCTGCCTCTGGGGCAGATGGGCGCAGCCGGGGACGAGCTTCTTTCCTATGGAGAGGAGGGCCGCTCCCCTCTGAGCTGTCAAGCTGGTGATTTCTGCCTCCCGGGAGGGTCCAGCTGCTATAGAGAAAGTAGAGAGAATATAAGGGAAGCCCCAAAGAAAAAAGACAGTGCAGGGAGCGGGAGGGAAACAGGTGCGGGAGAGAAAGCTGATACTTCCCAGGGTCCAGAAATGGGGGAAAGGGCTGGGCAAGTTCCCTGTGCTGGAAGAGAGAAGAGAAAATGATTCGCCCCCCAGCCCCAGAACTGCCTTGCCTCAGTACGCCCTGAGAATCCCAGGCTACTGTGTGCACAGTTTACAATCCCACAACCATCTCCACCCCTCACTAGCAACCTGCACTTCCCCTCCAATCTCCACCTTCCCTCCAGCCACGCTTCTATAATTCATTCAGCTCCACCCCCTTCTTCTTCCCTAGGGACTGTGCTCCCAGACCCCCCAGGAACCCAATGCCCTTCAGTGCCCAGGGAGGGGGAGCGAGGAGAGTGGGCAATCAATCCTAGGGCTGAGTCCCCTCTCCAGGGAGACAGATCTCGATGATATCCTGAAGAGTAGGAGGACCTTTACCCTGAGCCAGAGCTCTGCTTGGTTCTGAAAGTACAGCAGGCTCTGGGAGAGCAAGCCTGTTCTTTAGCAAGGGTATGCAATGAATAGAGCTCCCAGTGCAAGGAGAGCTGGGCACCCGCACCTTTTCTGCTCCGGTCCTGTTCTGCTCCACTCTTAAGCTTGTAAGCTTTAAATACGCGAAGAACAGAGCAAAAGAGGGAACTTTTTCAAGTAGGAACGGAGAGGTAGAATTAGACATAGCAAAGCTGCTGAAATAAACACACTCTCTCTCTCTCTCTCTCTCTCTCTTTCTCTCTCTCTCTCTCTCTCTCTCTCTCTTTCTCTCTCTCCTTCTCTCTCTCTCTTTTTCTCTCTCTCCTCTCTCTTTCTCTCTCTCTCTTTCTCTCTCTCCTTCTCTCTCTTTCTCTCTCTCTCTCTCTCTTTCTCTCTCTCCTCTCTCTTTCTCTCTCTCTCTTTCTCTCTCTCTTTCTCTCTCTCCTTCTCTCTCTCTCTCTCTCTCTCTCTCTCTCTTTCTCTCTCTCTTTCTCTCTCTCTCTCTCTCTCTCTCTCTCTCTCTCTCTCTCTCTCCTTTTGGTCTGTCTGTCCCTCTTTCCTCTTTTCTTCCCTCCCCCTCCTTCACTCCTTCACTCTCTCTCTGTTCTGTTTGTCTCTGTCTCTCTCTTTCTCCCTCTCTCCCTTCCTCCCTTTCTCTCTCTCTCTCTCTCTCTCTCTCTCTCTCTCTGTCTCTGTCTGTCTGTCTGTCTGTCTCTCCTCTTGGTCTGTCTCTCCCTCTTTTCTCTTCCCTCTCCCTCCTTCCCTCCCTTGCTCTCTCTCTCTCTCTCTCTCTCTCTCTCTCTCTCTCTCTCTCTCTGTTCTGTTTGTCTCTGTCTCTCTCTTTCTCCCTCTCCCTCTCTCCCTCCCTTTCTCTCTGTCTGTTTCTCTATGTGTGTCTCTACACACATACACACACACACACACACACACACACACACACACACACCTTTTGTTTTGGATACTGGCACTAGAGCAGAGTAAGAAACATTCATGGCTAACCATTCCATGGGAATTTGAGTGCAGCATTCTGCACTAACTCAGGACCCTCATGACTGTGCGATAGAAACTAAGTCTAAGGTCATTTAGGTAAGACTGTGTCTTGTCCAGGGTTACTTTGATTTGCTGCCTTCCTGACTTGTTGGCTGGTCTCAGATTAGCCAAAACCAAGAAGAGCTTGTGTCACAGTGCAAGAGTTCTTGGCTCATTGCCATGACCAGATATTGTACAGATACAGGACTTTATTTGGCTATTTTCTTGTGGTTAATATCCTTAAATGATATTTTCCTTTCCTGTAGCTAGCTGTTCAATCTAGAAAAGGCTGAGAAGATTCACCTCTATTCAATGATCTTTATGGAGGATATTAGGTATATTCAGAGCGACTACATTACAGGAAGCAAGACAGGATGTTGTCCCTTAGTGCTTCATTCCAAGAGCCTACTTATACTGAGTCCTGATTTAAAACAAAAACAAAACAAAACCCTCCTCTGGTTGATTTAGAGATAGCACAACACAGTTAAAAAATGATAAGAGAACATGATTAACATCAGTAGACTTCAAGCTTCCTTTTGTTAAATCTACCTTGTTTATAATTCAAGAGGATTGCTTTAGTTCAATAGGGGAGTACAATACCTATTTACGTCTAAAATCAGTGAGCACTAGTAAGATGATTTAGGTTACACTTAGAATTATGTTTGTTCTGTTTCTTTAAAAAAAGCAATGTTTGCTGGTGGAGTTATAAACTAAACCAAATATTGTGGAGAGCAATTTAGAACTATGCTTTATAGACAATCAAATTATTTGGCAAACCAAACCAAACCAAATAACCCTTTAATCCAACAATACCACTGCTGGGTCTGTATTCCAAAGAGATCATAAAAAAGGAAAAGGGACCTATAAGTGCAGAAAATATTTACAGTAGCCCTTTTCATGGTGGCAAAACAAATGCTTATAAATTGGGGAATGGTTAAACAAGCTATGTTATGTGAATGTAATGGAATACGATTGTGCAATAATAAATGGTGAATAGGCAGATTTAAGAGAAACCTGAAAACACTTCTATGAACTAATACAAAATAAAATGAGCAGAACCAGGAAAATATTGTCCATAGAATCAGCAACATTATGTGATGACCAACTATGAATGACTTATCTCTTCTCTGCCACACAATGATCCAAGACAAGTACAAAAAGGAAAATGCTATCCACATCTCGATAGACTGTGATGGACTCTGAATGCAGATTGAAGTTTATTATTTTCACTCACATTATTCTTTTTCATGTTTTTTTTTTCCTTTTGATTTATTTCTTCTTTTACAACTATGACAAATATGGAAAAAAATTTATACAATGGCACATGAAAATCCTGTATCAAATTCCTACTGTTCTTAAAAGAGGGAAAGAGGGAGAAAAAAAATTGAAACTCAAAATCAGTCAAGAGTTTGTCTTAGCATATAATTGGAAAAAATAAAATCCTGTTAAGATGTATACTTTAAAAAGATAAGCAATGTTTTAATCAGTAGGTAAAGATATATAAATGTCCTCTTCTAAGTGTCAACAAAAGAACCATCTGATAAGGTGATATCTCAGATGCCAGCCTACTGATCTCAATTCAAGACCTGGAGATATTATAGAAACGGGAAACCTTTTCTACAAAATGCAAATGAACACATTATATGAAATGAGCTTCAAGATTCATATGTAGACACATATTTATCTGAGTTCCTCATAGTGTCTCTCAGATAAAGCCTCTGAACAGATTTTGGAGTAACAGAACCCACAAATATTTGAAGTGACACATTCCAGGAGAAGATACTTTGGAAGAACTTCAGAAAAGGTCTGTTTTAATTGGGCAGGGGAAGAGACTGTCAAATGCAGAATCAGTCCAAGGAGCCTGAGGCAGAGGGACAGGGAACCAAGGCATTGTGGTACAGGCACACTGGGTACTCTATTGCCAGGCTCTTAGGCTACTCTGTCCTGGTCATAAGCCAGTGAATCAGCAAATTAGCTGAAAGACATCCAAAGCAAATACAAAAGGCAAATAGTGAGCCTCTGAATCCCAGAACCCTAGAAAAATGAAGGACCCATCCATGCCTACACAGCACTGGAAGTCAGTCAGCAGCAGCTACCCCAGAGAAAATTAAAGCAGCTATCGCCCGTTACCTTAAGAGCAGACAGACCTCAATCTTTTTTTTTTACTTAAAGCTTTTTTATTTTTCAAAACATGTGCATGGATAATTTTTCAATATTAACCCTTTGTGTTCCAATTTTTTTCCTCCTCCCCCACCCCTTCCCCTAGATAGCAAGTAGTCTCATATGTGTTAAACATGGTAGAAATATGTTAAATCCAATATATACATACATATTTATACAATTATCTTGCTGCACAAGAAAAATCAAATCAAACTTGAAAAAAATGAGAAAAAATAAAACACAAGCAAACACCACAAAAAGAATGAAAATGCTATGATGTGAACCACACTCAGTTTCCACATTCCTCTCTCTAGGTGTAGAAGGCTCTCTTCATCACAAGATCATTGGAACTGTTCTGAATCCAGACTTCAATATTAAAAAATAGCAAAAAATCCAAAAGAAATCTGACCATAAATAACTTTTATGGAGAAAGAGAACAGATCTCAAACCCTGAGGATCCTAAAGGCAAATCATCTCCAGATAAAGCCACAAGGAGTGATCTGAGTTGGTCCCCATTTCACAAAGCTCTCTTGGAAGAATTCAAAAGGGATCTGAAAAGAGAATTAGAAGAAAAATGGGTAAAGGAAGTGAGAAATTGACAAGAGAGTTTGGAAAAGGAAAAACAGAAATTATTTCAAGAAAACTCATTAAAAATAGTTTTGATGAAATGGAAAAAGCTTATAACCTTACAAAAATCTATTTTTTGTAAGATATCAGATACATGTAGTTTCATAGAGAAGTTTGTCTCACCTTATATAGGAGGGGAAGGGGCTGTAAAAGGGGAGGATTGTTTGAAGGAGGAGATGGTCAGAAACAAAATACTGGGGAGGAGAGAAAGGGGGAAAGGAAAGAGAAAATTATAACTGGGAAAAACAAGATGCAAAGAGTTAGCAATTTTAATTATGAATGTGAATAGGATGAACTCTCCCATAAAATGGAAGTGGATACCTGATTGGATTAAAAGCCAGAATTCTACAATTTGTGGTTTACAGAAACACACATTTAAAGCAGAATGATATAGTCAGAGTAAAGGGAAAAGGCTGGAGAAGAATCTATTATGCTTCAGCTGAAGTAAAAAAAAAAAAAAATAGCAGGGATAGTAATCCTGATCTCAGATCAAACAAAAGCAAAAATATATCTAATTAAAAGAGATAAGGAGAGAAAAACTACATCCTACTAAAAGGTATCATAGGTAATGAAGTAATATCAATACTAAACATATATGTACCAAGTGGTATAGTATCTAAATTCCTTAAGGAGAAGTTAAGAGAGCTGCAAGAAGAATTAGATAGCAAAATTATACCAGTGGGGGATTTCAACCTTGCTGTCTCAGAACTAGATAAATTGAACCACAAAATAAATAAGAAAGCAGTTAAGGAGGCAAATAGAATTTTAGAAAAATTAGATAGATAGACCTTTGGAGAAAAATGAATGAAGACAGAAAGGAATATAATTTTTTCTCGGTGGTACATGGAACCTAACAAAAAATTGACCATGTATTAGGGCATAAAAACACCTCAAAATCAAATGCGGAAAGGCAGAAATAATAAATGCATCTTTTTCAAATCATGATGTAATAAAAATTACATGTCATAAAGGACCAGAAATAAATATACCAAAAATTAATTGGAAACTAAATAATCTTATCCTAAAAAGTGAGTAAGTGAAACAACAAATCATAGACACAATTGATAATTTCATCCAAGAGAATGACAATAATGAGACAACATGCCAAAATATATGGGAGGCAGCCAAAGCAGTTCTTAGGGGAAGTTTTATATATCTAGATGCTTACTTGCATAAAATGAAGAAAGATAACATCAATGAATTGGGCTTATAACTAAAACAACAAGAAAAAGAACAAATTAAAACCCCCCAATTAAATATCATATTAGAAATTGTGAAAATAAAGGGGGAAATTAATAAAAATGTAAGTAAGAATACTATTGAATTAATAAACAAAAAATGAGAGTTTTATTTAAAAAACCAACAAAATAGATGTCTTTAGTTAATTTGACTAGAAAAAATAAAGAAGAAAAATAAATTACTAGTATCAAAAATAAAAAGGCAGAATTTCCCAGCAATGAAGAGGAAATTAGAGCAATGATTAGGAGTTATTTTGCCCAATTATATGCCAATAAATCTGATAATCTAAGTGAAATGGAGGAATACTTACAAAATATAGATTGTTCAGATTAAGAAGAAATAAATTACTTAAATAGTCCCATTCTAGAAAAAGAAATAGAATAAGCTATTAATCAACTCCCTTAAAAAAAATCTCCAGAGCTAGATGGATTTACATGTGAATTTTACCAAAATTTAAAAAGAAATTCTTAAATTTCCAATACTATACAAACTATTTGAAAAAATAGGGAAAAAAGGAGTCTTACCAAATTCCTTCTATGACACAGATATGCTACTGATACCAAAAGCAGATAGGGTCAAAGCAAAGAAAGAAAATTATACACCCATTTTCTTAATGAATATTAATGCTAAAATTTTAAATAAAATATTAGTAATGAGATTACAGAAAGTCATTTCCAAGATAATACACCATGACCAAGTAAGATTTATATCAGCAATACAAGACTGGTTCAATATTAGGCAAACTATTGGCATAATTGATTATATCAAAAACCAAACTAACAAAAATCATATGATTATTTCAATAGATGCGGAAAAAGCATTTGACAAAATTCAATACCCATTCCTATTAAAAAAACACTAGAGGGTATAGGAATAAATGGAGTTTTCCTTAAAATGATCAGTAGCATCCATTTAAAACCATCAGCAAGCATCATATGTAATGGAGACAAACTAAAACAATTTCCAGTAAGATCAGGGGTGAAACAAGGTGGCCCACTATAACAATTACTATTCAATATCGTATTAGAAATGCTAGCTTTGGCAAAAAGAGAAGAAAAAAAGATTAGAGGGATTAAAGTAAGTAATGAGGACACTGCAATCTTTGCAGATGATATGATGATATGCTTAGAAAATCCTCGAGAATAAACAAAAAACAAAAACTACTAGAAACAATTCACAGTTGTAAAAATTTGCAGGAGAAAAAATAAATCCACAAAAATCATCAGCATTTTTATATATTACCAATAAAGTCCAGCAGCAAGAAAGACAAAGAGAAATTCCATTTAAAATAACTCTTAATAATATAAAATATTTGGGAGTCTACCTGCCAAGAAAAAGTCAGGAACTATACAAACACAAACAGAAAACACTTTCCATGCAAATAAAGTCAGATCCAATCAATTGGAAAAATATCAAGTGCTTATGGGTAAGCAGTGCTAATATAATAAAAATGACAATACTATCTAAATTAATCCACTTATTCAGTACCATACTGATCAAACTCCCAAGAAATTATTTTACAGAATCTCAAGGGAATTAATTTAAAAAATGCAAATGAAGGTGGCCTAGCTATACCAGACCTAAAACAATTTTATAAAGCAGCAGTCATCAAAATCATTTGTTACTGACTAAGAAATAGAGTAGTTGATCAGTGGAATAAATAAGGTTTACAGGACAAAATAGTCAAGGAATATAGTTATCTAATATTTGACAAACCCAAAGATCCCAATTTTTGGGATAAGAATTCATTATTTGACAAAAGTGCTCGGAAAACTGGAAATTAGTATGACAGAAACTAGGCATTGATCCACACCTAACACCATATACCAAGTAAAGGTTGAAACGGGTTCATGATTTAGACATAAAGAGTGATATTATAAGCAAATTAGAAAAACAAAGGATAGTTTACCTCTCTGATCTATGAAGAAGGAAGGAATTTGTGACCAAAGAAGAACTGGATTTCATTATTAAACACAAAATAAATAATGCTGATTATATTGCATTAAAAAGTTTTTATACAAACAAAATCAATACAAACAAAAACAAGATTAGAAGGGAAGCAATAAATTGAGGAAAAATTTACATTCAAGGATTCTGATAAAGGCCACATGTCTAAAAGCTTTTTATTTGTATAACATATGTATGGGTATTTCTTCAACATTGATCCTTACAAAGCTTTCCGTTACAAATTTGTCCCCCCTAGCCCCCTCCCCTCCCCTAGATGGCAGGAAGTCCACTACATGTTAATTATATTAAAATACTTGACAAGTCAAATATATGTATACATATTTTCACACTTATCTTGCTGTGCAAGAACAATCATATCTACATGAACAAAAATATCTGAGAAAGGAAACCAATGCAAATATCGATAGAGATCATGAAAATGATATGTTGTGGTCCACATTTCATATCCCTCTCTCTGGGAGTATATGGCTTTCTTCACTGAACAATTGGAACCAGTTTGAAGCATTTCATTGTTGAAGAGAGCCATGTCCACTAAAATTGATCATCATATAGTAAGTATTGTTGTTGCCATGTACAATGATCTCCTGGTTCTGCTTGTTTCACTCAACATCAGTTCATGCAAGTCTCTCCAGGCCCCTCTGAAATTGTCCTGCTGGTCGTTTCTTACAGAGTAATAATATTCCATAACATTCATATACCATAATTTATTCAGACATTCTCCAATTGATGGGCATCCATTCAGTTTCCAGTTTCTAGCCACTACAAAAAGGGCTGCCACAAACATTCTTGCACAGGTGGGTCCCTTTCCTCTAAGATCTCTTTGGGATATAGGCCCAATAGAAACACTGCTGGGTCAAAGGGTATGCACAGTTTGATAACTTTTTGAGCATAGCTCCAAATTACTCTCCAGAACGGTTGGATCCATTCACCGTTCCACCAACAATGTATCAGTGTCCCAGTTTTCCCACATCCCCTCCAACATTCTTCATTATCTTTTCCTGTCATTTTAGCCAATCTGCCAGGTACGTAGTGGTACCTCAGAGTTGTCTTAATTTGCATTTCTCTGATCAATAGTGACTTGGAGCAACTTTTCATATGACTACAAATAGTTTTAATTTCATCCTCTGAAAATTGTCTGTTCATATCCCTTGACCACTTATCTATTGAAGAGTGGCTTGAATTCTTATATATATGAGACAATTCTCTATATATTTTAGAAATGAGGCCTTTATCAGAACCATTAAATGTAAAGATGATTTCCCAATTTGATGCTTCCCTCCTAATCTTGTCTACATTAATTTTATTTGTACAGAAATTTTTTAACTTAATATAATCAAAATTATCTATCTGGTGTTCAATTAGGAGTTCCAGATCTTCTTTGAACATAAATTTATTCCATCTCACCAGGTCTGAGACTATAACTATCCTATGTTCCTCTAATTTGCTTACAATTTCACTCTTTATATCTAGATCATGAACCCATTTAGATCTTATCTTGGTATGTGGTATTAGGTGTTGGTCAAGCCCTAGTTTCTTCCACACTAGTTTCCAATTTTCCCAGCAGTTTTTGGGAATGGGTGTTGGATTTTATCAAATGCTTTTTCTGCATCTATTGAGATAATCATATGGTTTTTGCTAATTTGGTTATTAATATGATTGATTATGCTGATAGTTTTCCTAATATTGAACCAGCCCTGCATTCCCGGCATAAATCCTACTTGGTCATAGTGTACTATCCTGGGAATGACTTTCTGTAATCTCATTGCTGATATCTTATTTAAAATTTTTGCATCAATATTCATTAGGGAGATTGGTCTATAATTGTATTTCTCTGTTTTCACCCTACCTGGTTTAGCTATCAGCACCATATTGGACTCATAGAAGGAATTTGGTAGTATACCTTCTTTCCCTATTTTTTCAAATAGTTTATATAGTGTTGGAATTAATTGATCTTTGAATGTTTGGTAGAATTCATATGTAAATCCATCTGGCCCTGGAGATTTTTTCTTAGGGAGTTGGTTAATAGCTTGTTCTATTTCTTTTTCTAAAATGGGGCTATTTAAATAATTTATTTCCTCTTTTGTTAACCTGGGCAATCTGTATTTTTGTAGGCATTTCTCCATTTCATTTAGATTATCAAACTTACTGGCATAAAGTTGAGCAAAGTAACTCCTAATTATTACTCTAATTTCCTCTTCTTTGGAGGAAATTTCTCCCTTATCATTTTTTTTTTTTTTTTTTTTGGCTGAGGCAATTGGGGTTAAGTGACTTGCCCACGGTCACACAGCTGTTACGTGTCTGAGACCAGATTTGAACTCAGGTCCTCCTGACTTCAGGGCTGGTGCTCTATCCACTGCGCCACCTAGCTGCCCCCTCCCTTATCATTTTTGAGACTAACAATTTGATTTTCCTCTTTCCTTTTTTTAATCAAATTAACTAAAGGCTTGCCTATTTTGTTGTTTTTTTCATAAAACCAACTCTTAGTTTTATTAATTCAATAGTTTTCTTATTTTCAATTTTATTAATTTCCCCTTTTATTTTTAGAATTTCCAATTTGGTATTTAATTGAGGATTTTTAATTTGTTCTTTTTCTAACTTTTTTACTTGTAAGCCCAATTCATTGATCTTCTCTTTATCTATTTTATGCAAGTAAGCATCTAAAGATATAAAATTACTCCTTATAACCGCTTTGGGTGTATCCCACAAGTTTTGGTATGTTGTCTCATTATTGTCATTCTCCTGGATGAAATTATTGATTGTGTCTATGATTTGTTCTTTCACCCATTCATTCTTCAGGATTAGATTATTTAATTTCCAATTAACTTTTGGTCTATTTTCTCCTGGCCTTATATTGCATGTGATTTTTATTGCATCATGATCTGAGAAAGATGCATTTACTATTTCTGAAAGGCATCATTTCTAAAACTTAAAAGAATTCAAACCATTGTCCAATTGATAAATGGTCAAAGGAAATGAACAATTTTCAGATGATGGAATTGAAACCATTTCTAGCCATATTAAAAAAAAGCTCTAAATCACTATTTATCAAAGAAATGCAAATTAAGACAATTCTGAGGTACCACTACACATCTCTCAGATTGGCTAAAATGACAGGGAAAGATAATGATGAATGCTGGAGGGGATGTGGGAAAACTGGGACACTAATACATTATTGGTGGAGTTGTGAACTGGAGAGTAATTTGGAACTATACCCAAAGATTTATCAAACTGGTATATACCCTTTGATCCAGCAATGTTTCTACTGGGCTTATATCCCAAAAGAGGTCATAAAGGAGGGAAAAGAACCCACATGTACAAAAATGTTTGTGGCAGCCTTTTTGTGGTGGTAATAAACTGGAAACTGAGAGGATACCCATCAGTTAGAGAGTGGCTGAATAAGTTATGATATATAAATATTATGGAATATTATTGTTCTATAAAAAACAATCAGCAGGATGATTTTAGAGAGGCCTAGAGAGACTTGCATGAACTGCTGCTGAGTGAAATGAGCAGGGCCAGGAGATTGTTGTACACATCAATAAGATTATACAATGATCAGTTCTGATTGATGTGCCTCTTTTTAGCAGTGAGGTGATTCCAGTCAGTTCCAATGATCTTGTGATGAAGAGAGTCATCTACCCCCAGAGAGATGACTGTGGAAAATCAGTGTGGATCACAACTTAGTATTTTCATTCTTTTTATTATTGTTTGCTTGAGTTTTATTTTCTTTCTCATTTTTTCCTTTTTGTTCTGATTTTTCTTGTGCAGCAAAATCATTGTATAAATATTATACATATATTGGATTTAACATATATTTTATCATGTTTAACACATATTGGATTTCTTGCCATCTAGGGAAGAGGTTAAGGGAAAGGGGGAAAAATTTGGAATGCAAGGTTTTGCAAGAGTCAGTGTTGAAAAATTATCCATGCATATGTTTTGAAAATAAAAAGTTTTAATAAAAAAAATAAGGAAAAAAGATTCATATATACTTTTAAGCATATAGGGCATTTTGTTTTCCAAGAGAGAGAAGAATGTTACATATTTCAAATTTTAAAAAATAATATTTTGTTTTTTCCCAATTACATGTAAAGACAATGTTAACATTCTTTTTATTTTTTAAAAATTTTGAGTTCAAAATTTTCTTCCTTTCTTCCCCACTCCCTCCCCAACCTAAGATAGAAGGCAATTTGATATAGATTATACATGTGCAGTCGTGCAAAACATACTTTCATATTAGTCATGCTGTGGATTTCATATTTTAAAAATATCTTTGTAGAGACAGCATTTTACTAATTCTAGATGAATTCCTAGTACATTTAAATTAGCATGGTCAATACCTTATCTTCTAAGATAATTACAAAAGCATACAGTATGCATAAGGAATGAGAGAAATGATTCATTTGGACCCCCTTATTCTCTTCTAATCAGTATTATCAATTTGATAGAATCATATCAAAGTTCTTTATATAAGACCCCAGAGCTACAAGTTGCAGATCCTAAGTTCACTTGCTTTGTCATTGTGACCAAATTCAGTATGGTAAAAATTACAACTACATGGAAAGTCGCCCAAAAAACTTTTGTACCTCCAGATCAATCCCTTGTCCAATAGAAGAAGTAGCCATCTTACGATCATTTGTTGTTTCTGTGGAGTTAGCCTAGAGGTATTTGTACTTCAAGTGAGTTAATCTGGGCCTGAGTCTTTCTTCAGATCCTCTTGGGTTGTACCAGAACTCTATTCTGCTCCAAGTCTTCTTGATTTTGTACTAGTCCATGTTTGTTCTGAGGCACAAATTTGTTCAGTTTGTGGGGGAAAACTGGAGAGCTTGAAATTTATCAACCTACTCTGCCATCTTTCCAGAATCCTCCTGAGATCTTGTATCAGATATATTTATTGATATATAAGCCTTATACTGATTTACATTAAAAATGTAATTTCATATATACACTGTCCTTTTGTTGCAGTCACTTATTTTTACTTGATTAGGGATTGAGTTCTTGAGATATTCTTTAATTCTTTGTTATAATACCAAGCTTTTAGGAAATTGGTATTAGCTGTGTCTTTATTGAACAATTCAGTTTTTCAAACCTCCCCTTCATTATAATGCATAGGCCTTCTTTTAAAAACTTTACTGTTTTTGTTTTTCAACTAACAATCATTTTCTATCTCTGCTGTTATCCACCTCCCAACACTGAGGAAATTTCTAATGATTACCAAGAACCAAAGCCCCACATTAGCCACTTCCAAAAATATATCTCTATCCCCAATTGACAAATGGTCAAAGGATATGAACAGATAATTTTCAGATGATGAAACTAAAGCCATTTATAGTTATGCAAAAATGGTCTACATCACTATTAATTAGAGAAATGAAATTTACAACAACTCTGAGGTACTACCTCACACCTCTCAGATTGGCTAAGATGACATTTTTCTGATACATATGATAATGTCATAATGTCATAAAGATAAATGTTGGAGGGTGTGTGGGAAAACTGGGACACTAATGCATTGTTGGCGGAGTTGTGAAATGATCCAACCATTCTGGAGAGCAATCTGGAACTATGCCCAAAGGGCTATAAACTGTGCATATCCTTTGACCTTGTGCATCCCAAGAGTACCATTACTGGCTCTGTATCCCAAAGAAATCATAAAGGAGGGAAAAGGACTCACATGTGCAAAAATTTTTGTAGCAGCTCTTTTTGTGGTAGCAAAGAAGTGGGAAAAATGGATGCCCAGCAATTGTGGAATGATTGAACAAGTCGTGTACATAAAAGTAATGGAATATTATTGCTCTATAAGAAATGATGAACAAGCTGATTATAAAAAAGTCTGGGAAGATTTACTTGAACTGATGCTGAGCGAAACAAGCAAAACCAAGAATACATTGTACATAGTAACATGCTGAGCAAAACAAGCAAAACCAAGAATACATTGTACATAGTAACACCAAAAATGTGCAATGATCAACTATGAAAGGTTTAGCTCTTCTTAGTAGTTCAGTGATCTAGGGCAATCCCAATAGACTTTGGACAGAAAATGCCATTTGCATCCAGAAAAAGAAGTATGGAGGTTGAATGTAAATCAACACATACTATATTCACTTATTTTTTCTGGGTTTTTTTTTAATCTTTCCCATGTTTTTTCCCCTTTTTCTCTGATTTTTCCCTCCCAACATGATTCATAAAGCAATGTGTAATAAAAATGAACTCATGTGTGTATATATATATTTATATATGCATATACATATGTCTCTGAATTTTATATTCCTCATATCTTTTTGAATAGCTAAATGGTATGTTTCATGTTCATTATTTTGGATTTGCAATATATCATTATGCTAATCAGAGTTCTAAATCTTGTTTTTTTTATGTAATGTCAATATTAGAATAATTGTTCTAATTCTCCTCACTTAGTTCATGCAAGTCTTCACAGTTTACCCTAAAACTGTTTTTTTTTTAATTTCTTACAGCACAAAAATATTTCATTATATTTTTATATGACAATTTGTTTAGCTATTTCCCAATAATGGCACCCCTTTGATTTTTAATTTAGAGCTGTCACACAAAGTTAGTTTTATTCACATAGCTTTTCCTCTTTCTTTGATTCTTTGGAGATATAGACCTACTAGTGGTAAAACTGGATTTAAGAGTACATGTATTTTGGTACCTTTCTGGGCATAGTTCCAAATTCCTTTCCAAGATAGTTGTACCAATTCATAGTTCCATCAACAGTACATCAGTGCAGCTGTATTTGTGAAACCCCTCCAAATTTGTCATTTTCTCCTTTTTTCATCATTGCTAGTCTGAATTTCAAAGTTGGTTTAGTTTTTTATGTCTCTAATTTTTAATGACAAGCATTTTATATGATTGCTGATGATTTAGATTTCTTTCTTTGAAATTATTAAATTTTACTCTATGTGTGAACTATTATCTAGCAAAATGTCCTGTATATGATGAATGCCCAATAAATATTTAGTATTTTAATGCTCTCTTTTTCCATTTAAATATTTCCATTTTCTTCAATTCATCTTCATATGGAATTTTTCTATTGCCCTCATCCCAGCTTCAACTTGATTATTTTCTTCTTTACCTTCTCTAAATAGTTGATGTCATTTCAAAAATGTGACATCTAGAACACAAAACTCCAAGTGTGACTTGGTCAGAGAACTATGGTAGTATATTCTCATTCTTAACTATGATTCAATTAATGCAGGTTAGATTTATATAATTGGAAGGAATACTCACTTTTAAGACCCCATCATTTTCTTTAACTCTCTTAATTTATTTTGAGAACATGGAAGAAACTCAAAATTTTTTGATCAGCCTAACTCAAGTTACATTAAGGATAAGCTTAAGGGAAAGGGATGAAAGAGAGAATACAGGGGAACAAGAGGGTATAACATTTTAGAATAAGTAGCAGGTAGTTCTGGGAAATTAGGTAGGCTGACCTGTTAATAACCCACTGATCCCACAAACTTATCTAAGCATGATCAGACTGCTCATTCCCTCTCTCTTCCTTTGCAGCTCATTGCTTTCCAAGAAATTTATTTTTCATGTGAAATCGTTTTCCTTTCAAACTTCCACATGCATAATATTAGGGGTTCCAGAGTAGCTTGTGATTTTAACCTCAGAGAATTTTGACCTTGGGATCTTTCCAGGAATGTAAATTATAATACAAATATCCCTACTCTTCTAAATTATCTCCAAGGTCCCAGATTTCATTGTAACCAACTATTTAATCTTCCCCTACCATATTTTCCCCCTTTTTATCCTTCTCTCTCTCTCTCTCTCTCTCTCTCTCTCTCTCTCTCTCTCTCTCTTTCTCTCTCTTTCTCTCTCTCTCTGTCTCTCTTTCTCCTTTTGCCCTGTTCATCCTTAAGTGTTTTGCTTTTTACTACCACTTTTCCCCAATCTGCCCACCCTCTTGTCTTTTCTCTTCCTCTCTTCTCATTATTTTCTCTTCCTACTAATCTGTAGGGTAAAGTATATTTCTATGCCCAACTGAATGTTTATGCTATTCCGTCTTTGAGTTAATTCCCATAAAAATGGGGTTCAAAGACTCCTCTCATCTTCCCCTGCTTTGTAAAAGTTTTATGCTCTTTAAGTAGGGTAATTTACTTCATTCTACCTCTCCTGTTAACCTTCTTCCTGTGAATTCCTTTCACACCTTTTCATTTTACTTATAAAGCTATCATCCAATCATATTCAACTTATAGGCATGCCCTTTGGGACTACATGTATCCTAACTGCCCTAATAATGAGAAAACACTTAGGAGTTATGAGTATCATCTTACCATATAGGAATTTTAAAAATTTAATCTTATTACATCCTTTATGATTTCTTTTTTCTGTTTCCTTTATAAGTTTCTCTTGAGTCTCATATTTGAAAATGAGATTTTCTATTCAGCTCTCTTCTTTTTCCTCAGGAATGGTTGAAAGTCCTTTAATTTATTGAACATCCATTTTTTTCCTTTGAAGGATTATAGTCAGTTTTTCTCATCAGTTGATTCTTGATTGTAATTCTAGCTCCTTTGCCTTCTAGAATATCATAGTCCTAATCTAGATACTTAAATGCAGAAACTGCTAAACCTTGTGTGATTCTGAGTATGGATCCATGATACTTGAGTGGTTTCCTTTTGGCTTCTCGTAGTTGTTTCTTTTTGACAGAGAAGCTATGGAGGTTTAGCTATTTTATTCCTCCCTCTTAGGAGATGTTTAGTGGATTCTTTAAATTTCTATTTTACCCTCTGATTCTAGAATATCAGGGCAGTTTTCCTTGACAATTCCTTGAAAAATGATGTCTGGCTTAGTGTTTTGATCATGGTATTCATTAAGTCAAATAATTCTTTTATTATCTTTCCTTGATTTATTCTTCACATCTGTTTCACACTTTTTTAAAAATTTTTGTTTCTTAATTAGCTTCCATTTGTCCAATTCTAATTTTTGAAGAATTATTTTTATAGTATGCTTTTATACCTCTTTTCCCATTTGACCAGTTCTACTTTTTAAATAGTTATCTTCAGTGAATTTTTGTACATCTTTCTTTATATGTTCATATCTGCCTTTTAGGAGTTCTTCCCTCAATAGATTTTTGTGCCTCCTCTTTTTTTCACCTTTTGGTATATTCTGTTTTTTAAGGTATTGTTTTCTTCACTTTCTTTGTACTTCCTTTACCAAGCTATTGACTTTTTTCATGATTTTCTTGTATTGCTTTCATCTCTTTCCCAAATTTTTCCTCTATTCTCTTGTTTGATTTTGAAAATCCTTTTTGAGCTCTTCCAGGAATTCTTTTGGAGGTCATAAAACCAATTCATATTTTTCTTTCAGGCTTTAAATGTAGCAATTCTGACTTTGTTGTCTTCTTCTGACTTTGTGTTTTTATCTTTCTGGTCACAATGGCAGCTTTCTGTTGTCAGGTTCTTTTTGTAGTTGTTGTTGATTTGTTCATTTTTCTATATTATTGCTTGACTTTTAGTTTGATGTTAAAGGTGGTCTCCTGGAGTGGGAGGGGCAATGTCCCAAGACTCAGGCTTTTTGTGCACCTATTTTTAGAACTAGTTTTAGGGTATACAAGCTTTCAGTTCTTCCAAGTTGGTATGATCTAAGGAAAGGAATGTTCTCTACTCTTCTGGTTGGTACTCTTGTCTGTGAGTGATCACAAGCACTCTTTCCTCTCCTGAAACTATGACCAAGATTCACATTTCCCTGTGACTACTAACTCTGGTATGATCATAATCCTGCTTGCCCTGAGAATTACCCAGGACTACTACTTGGATCCAAGAATGATAAATACAGGAGTCCTGCACCCAGTTCTATGAAGGGGATACCTGTAATCTCCTTTTGACCAGTTGTCTGATCCGCTTTCCATCAGTGGACTCTATGTTTTGGAAGCTACTGGTGCCGTAGCTCATTCAGGACGCTGAAGTCCTGTTCCTAGTTTGCCAGGACCCTGGATTGGTATAGTCTGGACCACACTACATTTTCACTTTGGTGGGGCACTCCTTTCCTGCCAACCTCCTAAGTTGTCTTGAGCTAGATAATTGTTTCACCCCATCCATTTATGGGTTCTGCTACTTCAGAATTCATCTTGGATTAGCATTCAAAATTGTTTGGAAGGGAATTTAGAAGTCAAACAAGTACCTGTCTTTTCTCTACTATGTTGATTCCAACTCAATTATTTCATTTTTAAAAGAAGAACTTTTATATTCTCTCAATTATGAGAATTAAATAAAATATACATATAGCTTAGTATTTCTTCTAGCCAACAAGGTTTTATGGTGGGTAAATAAGGAACAAATAAAGAAAAAGCTTTAATACTCAGCTAACTCAAAACAAGAGAAATGTCTTTTCTAGAAAGTGTAAAGGGGTTCACAAAATAGATTGTCACCCTCTGGTTTTATATCTTATTTCTCAATAAGTACTTCTGATCCTACTTTGTGACTGTCATTCTTCCTGAGAAGGATTCTTTTTCCATCTAACTCTTTGCCTTCTTTCCTCCTTCTCTGATAATTCAGCTTTTGAATATCTCTACCTACAGGCTCTTTGTCAAAAGTGGATGTATCAGATTGGCTAAGATAAAGGAAAAGATGGTGCTAAATGTTGGAGGGAATGTTGAAAACTGGAACACTAATGCATTGTTGGTAAAGTTGAATTGATCCAACCATTCTGGAGAACAATTTGGAGTTATGCCCAAATGGCTATAAAACTGTGCATATCCTTTGATCTGGCAGTGTCACTACTGAGTCTGTATCCCAAAGAGATCATTAAAGTGGGGAAATGACCCATGTGTAAAAATGTTTGTAGCAGCCCTTTTTATGGTAGCAAAGATTTGGAAATTGAGTGAGTGTCATCAATTGAGGAATGACTGAATAAATTATGATATATGAATACAATAGGATATTATTGTTCTGTAAGAAATGACAGGCTATAAACCCAAAGACCCCAACTTTTGGGATAAGTATTCACTATTTGACAAAAACTGCTGGGAAAACTGGAAACTAGTGTGGAAGAAATTAGGGCTTGACCCACATCTAACACCACATACCAAGATAAGATCTAAATGGGTTCATGATCTGGATATAAAGAGTGATACTATAAGTAAATTAGAGCAATGTAATATAGTTTACCTCTCAGACCTTTGGAGATGGAATAAATTTATGTCCAAAGAAGAACTGGAACTCTTAATTGAAAACCAGATAGATAACTTTGACTATATTAAGTTAAAAAGTTTTTGTACAAACAAAATCAATGCAGACAAGATTAGGAGGGAAGTAATAAATTGGGAAATCATCTTTACATTTAAGGGTTCTGATAAAGGTCTCATCTCAAAAATATATAGAGAATTGTCTCATATTTATAAAAATTCAAGCCATTCTCCAATAGATAAATGGTCAAAGGATATGAACAGACAATTTTCAGAGGATGAAATTAAAACTATTTATAGTCATATGAAAAGGTGCTCCAAATCACTGTTGATCAGAGAAATGCAAATCAAGACAACCCTGAGGTACCACTTCACACCTGTCAGATTGGCTAAAATGACAGGAAAAGTTAATGATGAATGTTGGAGGGGTTGTGGGAGAGCTGGGACACTGATGCATTGTTGGTGGAGCTGTGAACGGATACAGCCATTCTGGAGAACAATTTGGAGCTATGCTCAAAAAGTTATCAAACTGTGCATACCCTTTGACCCAGCAGCATTTCTATTGGGCTTATATCCCAAAGAAATCATAAAGGAAGGAAAAGGCCCCACATGTGCAAGAATGTTTGTGGCAGCCCTTTTTGTAGTGGCTAGAAACTGGAAATTGAATAGATGCCCTTCAATTGGAGAATGGCTGAATAAATTATGGTATGTGAATATTATGGAATATTATTGTTCTGTAAGAAATGACTAGCAAGATGATTTCAGAGAGGCCTGGAAAGACTTACACGAACTGATGCTGAGTGAAATGAGCAGAACCAGGAGATCATTATACACGGCAACAACAGTACTATATGACGATCAATTCTGATGGACATGGCTCTCTTCAACAATGAAATGTTTCAAACCACCTCCAATTGTTCACTGAAGAAAGCCATATACACCCAGAGAGAGGGATGTGAAATGTGGACCACAACATAACATTCTCATACTCCTTGATTGATGTTTGCTTACATTGTGTTTCCTTTATCTGATATATCATTTGTGTAGATAAGATTTTTCTTGCACAACAATGATAAGTTTGGAAATATGTATACATATATTCAATTTGCCAATATTTTAACATAATTAACATGTAGTGGATATCCTGCCATCTAGGGGAGGGGTGGGGAGTTGGGGGGAAAAATTTGTAACGGAAAGCTATGTAAGGGTTATTGTTGAAGAATTACCCACACATATGTTATGCAAATAAAATAAAATAATAATAATAAAAAAAGAAATGACAGGCTGATTTCAGAAAAGCCCAGAAAAACTTATGTGAACTGATGATGAGTGAAGTGAGCAGAACAATGAGAACATTATACACAATAAAAGCAAGATTATGTGATAGTCAACTATGACAGATTTGGCTTTTCTCAGCAATGCAGTGATCTAAGACAATTCCATAGACTTGGATTGAAAAATGTCATTGCTGTCCAGAGAGAGAAAACTATAGAGACTGAATTTTCACCTTTTTGTTTCTTTGATTTTTTTTCTCGTGTTTTTTTCCCTTTTTCCTGATTTTTTCTTTCATAACATGACAAAATGGGTATAAGTTTAAATCGATTGTGCATGTATAATGTATATCAGATTGCTTGCTGTCTTCAGGAGAGAAGTAAAGAAGGATGGAAAAAAAAATTTAGAACTCACAAAAATGAGTGTTGAAAACTATCTTTACATGTAATTGGAAAAATAAAATATTATTGAGAACAAAAGTAGATGTTAAGCTTGGGTATTTGGTAGTTCAGTGTCCCACCCCAAGTCTTTCTGCTCCTAAGTTAAGTTACATTTTAAAAATTTGGTTAATTTTATTTTTAATTTGTGCAATAAAGCAAGTGTTTGCATAACATAATTTTTTTAAAAAATACAGTTGCACATGAAACTACAAATCTATTATATACAAATCTAAATATACAAATCTATTATATACAATTTGCTATTTCTTGAATATATATATATATATGTATGTATATGTATATAAAATAAAGTTAGCACATAATACTTTTTCTTTTTTCTCCCTCCCCCAACCTAAAGACAGCTATTACTAGATGCAAATATGTGTATATACATGCATCAATGTATCCATGTAACCATGTTTGTATAGTAAAGGCATTCTATACATACTTCAATTTATCAGTTCTTTCTTTGGATGCAATTAGAGATTTCCTTCATATCTCTTTTGTAGTTGGTTCGGATATTTAAAATAGTCAAAATGACTTATTCATTCAATATTCTTGAAACAATATTGGTGTTACTGTATACAATATTTTCTTGATTCTGCTCATTTCCAACTTAATTATTTCATGCAAATCCATGTTTTTCTAAGATAATCAAGATCATCATTTTTATAACATAGTATTTCAATCATATAGTACAACATGTTTAGTCATTACTCAATTGATGGACATCCCCACAACTTCCAGTACTTTGCCACCACAAAGAGAGCGGCTATAAATATTTTAGGACATATAGGTTCTTTTCTTTTTTCTCTAATCATCTTTGGAAATAGACCAAGTAGTGGTATTTCTGAGCCAAATAATAAAGATTTAATAACTCTGGGCATAATTGTAGATTGCTCTCCAAAATCGTTCTTCATAGTTCACAGATCCACCAACAATAACCCCATTTTTCTCCATCCCTTCCAACATTTCTTTGCACTCCTCTTCAATCATTTTTGCCAATCTGATAGATATAAAATGTTGTTTTAATTTACATTTCTCTAATCAACAATGATTTCGAGTATTTTTTCACATGACTATGACTATAAATTGTTTTGACTTTTTCATTGAAAAATTACCTGTTCATATCTTCGGACCACTTATCAACTGAGAAGTGACATATTCTTATAGATTTGATGAAGTTCTTTATATATTTTAAACGAGCCTTTTACCTGAAAATCTGTCTATAAATATTTTTCACAATAAAGACAAATTACATTTTTAAAAATCAAGCTAGCTTATATCATTTAAGTATGACTCTTTCCTAGATAAAATGGAATAGGCTTATAATATTTCTACAGATCCTTCAACAGTATCCAATCCAGTATTAAACTATGAGGACAATATTGAACTTCTGTGAGCTATTCATCAATGTACCATTTATTTCAAACATTAAAACAAATTCTATATGTGAAAGAGTCAAGAAATTATCAGACTAATTTCTTAATGCATAGATATAAACCTTGGTAGGAAAGTACTTTAAGTAGGGTGAAAGAATTCTATATAGGACTGCCAGTGAGACACCTTCTCTCATGTCATTCTAGAGGGAATATCCTTTAATTATTTCAAAATGGAAAAAAAAAACTATAGTGGGCAATTGTTCAGAGTACTCTTAATCAATTGATCCTCCCAGACCTCATAATGACATTACTGAATGTGGATCTTTGTCAGAAAGGGGCAGTTACCATAGAGATGGAAAGATGACTCTTTGCTAAGCAAAACAATCCTCTCTGGGATGATAGAGAGACTTTCGGTCAATTTCTCTGTGTTACAATGATTAAAAGTATATGTCAAATAGGATTAATAAATTGAGTCCACTCTGTGGACTCTTAAGAGTAAAAAGAAAATCCCGCATTGATTCCTATCCTATTACCCATGTTTTCTCTCTCCTTTTCTCCCCACCAGGAGCAATAGTGATATTAAGCATGTTTCAGCAGAAATCTCTGCTTGCCCAGGTGAGTCTGAGTCTCAGATAGATTTCTTCTGCTTTCTTCAATGAGAACAGGCTGATCAAGAGCTAGCAAGGTGAGCAGTGGGTGTTCCCAGCTTTGGTAATTGCCTCATGTGCAATTGCAGTCTTAGAGCTGGCTGCCAGTTCATAATTTCTATAAAAATACATTTCTGAGAAGAGTAAAACTCAATTACTTAGAGGGGGATGCTGTAGCTACTGAACTAAAAAGAACCCAGGCTGTGCCATGGCTAAAAAGGGATTTTGGACCTTGGGAGTAGCTCAGTAGGGCAGCTGAGGGTAAACCGAGACACTTGTCCAATAGCACTACAAAGGGAACATTATCTTTTAGGGAAGCATAATAACAGTATTGAAAAAAATTATGTTGTCTCTGTGTTAACATGTTTTGAATCTTAAACATCTGAATCTTACTCTTTGAATCTTAAATCATCTGTGGTGAAGGACATACCACTCTCATACCTATCTATATTGCACATTGAATCTCTTTCCAGAAGGAATTTTTTTCATTACTCTCATTTTGGAAGATTCTAGACATGAGGGTCTCTAGCTTTTTTAAATTTCCTCAGAGTTTTATTCTAAGATAAGGGCAGCAATGTGTGTGTGTGTGTATGTGTGTGTGTGTGTGTGTGTGTGTGTAAGACAGAGACAGAGATAGATAAAAGATAAAAGAGATAGCAAAAAGAGATAAAAAGAGAGAGATAAGATAAATCTGATTCCCCTACCTAGCCCTCAGAGTTCCCCCCTCTACCCCATAATTCTAGAGCCCTTTTGTTAGAGGAAATTGTGAGACTATGTCACAGAAGAAATAACCAAGATTAAAAGCAAGATTGTTCTGCTAAAAACTTAGTTCTTTTACCCATCTGTGATGTAGACTTGGTTCTTATGGTATGGTCCAAATCCTTAACAACTCTTATGGAACTTAGAGATTTTCATAAAAGAGTCAGATACATTTGTAATGAATAAACATTAGTTATTTATTACAATGTGAGGAATGGGGGTGATGGAGTAGAGAAGCAACAAGGGAAGGATGACCCAGAGTGATTGAGGGAAGGCTGTGTTCACTGCAGTTGCCCAGGTGCCTCAAAAAGGTAACCTCTAGATCAAGAAGGAGGAAAATTAGTCTTTTTGGAGAGATCAACATCAATCTCATACAAAAAACTCCATCAATCTTTGTGCAGATGATGCTTAGTTCAAGATGCCTGGGTTCACTTCACAGCATGACATCCACAGAGATCGGTGAAGACTGAGTTTTTAACAGGATAAATAGGTTCTTATTTAGATATACTTTGTTGGGCTCTACAACAAAGAGTGCTTGATATGTCAGAAGGTCTCTGTTTATAAGTTCTTAAGACTATGGAGTCATTGATTCTGGCTCTGCTACTTCTGACAGGAAAATCATTTGAATTCTTTGGACTTTAGTTTCCTTACATATAAAATGAACAGAGTAGACTAAATATTATTTCAATGTTCTATTCAATTCTGGTATATGATCCTATGTAAAGTAATAATATATTGCACAAGACTTTCATTAACTCATATGGTCAATTAGCCCATAAGCATTTATGAAACTTATGTCTGGACATAACAAATAGGGAGTGCAAGCATATGATATGGAAATTTCTAGAAAATGACCCCAAAATAGGGGCAGCTAGGTGGCGCAGTGAATGGAGGACCAGCCCTGAAGTCAGGAGCCCCTAGGTTCAGATCCGGTCTCAGACATTTAATACTTCCTAGCTGTGTGACCCTGGGCAAGTCACTTAACCCCAATTGCCTCAGCAAAAAAAAAAAAGAAGAAGAAGAAAAGAAAAGAAAAGAAAAGAAAGAAAGAAAAAGAAAATGACCCCAAAAATGAGGTGTTTAAAAAAAGGTACATGCTCAATGTTTAGAGCAGAGGCAGAATGCTGTAAGCCAGCTTCATGGCTGTCAAGGAGGTCCAGAGGCTCCTACTTTTGGAAACTCACAGTAATGTCAAAATGAAATCATAAATAAGAGCTAATTAGTGTATACTGTAAGGAACTCACACAGCTAACGGAAAAATTTTTAAAAATATTGCTTAGGATAAATTAAGAAGTCAGGTGCATCATTCAAAGAAAAATAAATTGTTCATCAAAATGAATTAGCATTCAATTTGCAATTGGGCATAAAATTTTGCTTTGGTAAAGCTTTTAACATTTTTTCTGTCTTACAAAAATTTGATTTTTTTCACTTACAATTCAGAGAAATTAGGATAGATTGTAAGCAAGGTACATGGCATTGTGCTAATATGTTTATTTTTCTATGATCATCTAAATGGAAGTTAAAATGGGCAATAAAGCTAAATCTAAAGGGATATTTAAATGCAAATGATTCATAATTCACATTTTATCCAAGAACAAAAGGAAAGAAACTGTGACAGAGAATGCAAAATTTAATCGGTATAAATTTTCGCTTGATTCTCTGGAAACTTGTACTGAAGACCCAAGGCTCAAGAAGAAATATATAAATATTTATACTCACCTTATATAAGAGAATAATTTCAATTTGCCTCTTGAATAAAATTAGAGGGAAAAAATTTAAACTTTTTTATCTAGAAGATTTAAAACAAATTCATAGAGCACCTTTAAACTGAATTACTTTTGAAGTCTACTGACAGATGAGAAAAAGACTTGGATATGATTTTCAAAACATATTTCAAAGGCAATGAAAAAAACCCTCAGTCAGCCAAATTGTAAAGACAAAATAAAATTAATGAAAAATGGGCTCAATTCCTATTTTATTTCTTTATTATAGTTTTTTTTAAATGTTTTATCACATTTTCTTATCCACAGATTAGAAAGTGGCTTCATTATATAATCAGGGTAAAAGAAAAGAAAAGAAATTCCTTGGCTATAGAGAATGTGGGGAATATGAATATTCATAAACAAAAGTTCTTTGTGGCCCTCAATAATTTTAAGCATATCAATATGTCCTGAGATGGAAAAAAATGGAGTACTGATGTTCTAAGATGTAGATGGAATTATTAGAACAAATTTGTAGATTTCCCTTTTTACCCTTGTAGAATTCGGACTCAACAATAAAGATTTAAAGTGTGGAGCAATGAAGCAAAGGGAACAAGAATTTTAATGCCTACAAAAAAAGTTTCCCTTAATCCACTGCATATATTAATACATTATGCAAATCAACCTTTTGAAAATTTAGACTAAGAAGGGAGCTAGGTACTTTTCCCCCAGAGATGGAAACACTTAAATCATAGATAAAATGCTTTACATAATTCTTGCTTCTATTGTACTAATGCTACCTCTAGATGAACTTTGGAATTCCATATTACTAGCACTCGGCTTCCAAATCCTTGTTCTCTCTTCTGCCTGCATCTTTGTATTACAAGTATTGTATATTAAGTAAATAATCTAAGAATTTATTCTTCCAATACTTTCTATGTTTGTTACAAATTAATTCTCCTTAGCAAGATTAATCCCTCTTTCAAGCAATATGATTCTAAACTAGATTGTCCCTTCTATCAGCCCCACTCTTTCACTTTTTTTTTTCTTTTTGCTGAGGCAATTGAGGTTAAGTTACTTGCCCAGGGTCACACAGCCTGTCTGCTCATTTCCAACTGCTTACAACATGCCCAATCTAATTTGATCCTTCTGTCAGAGCTAATTAACACCCTATATCTCCTGTACTCTTTGTAGCTAAATTGCTTGAAAAAACCATTTACTTCTATTATCTTCTCCTTTCCATTATCTCTCCTTTCACTCTCATTGCTGTTGTTATTCAGTTGTATTCAACTCTTTATGATTCCTTTGGGGATTTCCCTCTCAGATATTGGAGTGGTTTGTCATTTCCTTTTCCAATTCATTTTACAGATGAGGAAACTGAGGCAAATAGGGTGAAGTGACTTAGCCAGAGTCACACTACTAAGTGTCTGAGGCCAGATTTAACTCAAGAAAATGAGTCTTCATGAATCCAAACTAGGCACTACCTAGCTCTCTTCTTAACCCCTTACAATCCAGCTTTTGATTTTATAATCTACTAAAATTGCTCTCCTGAGGTAGTAAATGGCACCGCGGATAGAGCACCGAAACTGGACTCTGGAGGACCTGAGTGTAACTTCATACACTTAATACTTACTCTGTGACACTGGGCAAGTCACTTAACCCTAATAATTGCCTTTAAAAAATTGCTTTCTCCAAAGTTGACCTTTTAGTTGCCAATTTCAATGGCCTTTTCTCAATCCTCATTTTCCTTGACCTCTCTGCTGTCTTTGATGCTGTTAAGCACTTTCTCCTCCATGATGTTTTCTTCTCTTTAGGTTTTAAGGAGACCACTCTCTACTGGATTTCCTCCTGCCTATCAGACATCAACTTCTGGGTCCTTTTTGCTTGATTGATCTTCCTCCAGAACCCACCCTCTAACTATAGAAGTAATTCTGAGTGCTGCCCTGGACCTTCATCTGTTCTATATTATTTCATTTGGTGATCTTATCAATTTTCATGTATTTAATTTCCATTACTATTCTGATGATTCTCAAATCAATCTGTTCTGCTGCAAACTTTCTGCTCATCTTCACTCTTATATTTTCCATTTACTTTCAGATATCTCAAATTGGAGATCCAGTAGACATCTTACACTCTTCCTCTTTATTACTTCACTTGGTGATCTCATCAATTTTCATGTATTTAATTATCACCACTAGGCTGATGATTCTCAAATCCATCTATCCTGCTGCAAATTTTCTGCTCATCTTAAATCTTCCATTTTCTATTCTCTTTCAAACTGGAAGTCTAGTAGACATCTTATATTCTTCTATATTACTTCACTTGGTGATCTTACCAGTTTTCATGTACTTAATTACCATTACTATTCTGATGATTCTCAAATCTATCTAACCTGCTACAAATTTTCTGCTCATCTTCAATCTTTAATTTTCCATTCATTTTCAGATATCTCAAGCTGGAGGTCCAGTAGACATCTTAAACTCTTCTTCTGTATTTCTTCACTTATTGATCTCATCAGTTTTCATGTATTTAATTACCATCACTAGGCTGATGATTCTTAAATCTATCTCCTTTTAATTTTAATGCCTTCCTTCTGTTGATTGTTTCCTATTTATTCTCTTTATAGTTTGCTTCATATATATTTATTTGCATGCTCTTTCCTTCATTAAATTGTAAGCTGCTTGAGGGCAGGGATTTTCTTATACTTCTTTTTGTATCTCCAATGCTTAGTACTCTACCTGGCACATAATAGTGTATTTAATAAATGTTTATTGATTTATTGATTAATAGGTATGCTAAGATTTTTTTTCTAAAAATATTATATAATCAGTAAAAGTAATTAGTTAAAAGTAATAAAAATTAGCATATGAAATACAAAATAACTAGGAAAAGGAGAGGAGAAGAGAAAGAAAGGGAAAGATAGAGGGAGAGGGAGAATAGAGGAGAGGAGAGGAAAAAGAAAGCATCTAAACATTTATTAAGTATCTATGATGTGCGGAGACTATGCTAAACTCTTTACAAATAGCATCTCATTTGATCCTTACAAAACCACCATGAAATAGTTGCTTCCTAGAAATTGTAGAAAGATCATTGGTCTTGGTATCATAAAATATGGGTCCAACTGATACCAATACTTTCTATTTGTGTGATGCTAGACACTTAATTTAATCCATTTAGGCCTCTGTTTTCTCAATTATAAAATGGGGACAATAGTAATTAGGCTATCTACCTACAGCATTGCTATATAAAAGCACTGGGATATTTTAAAGCACTATATAGCCATGAACTATTATTTTCATGTTTAAATGCTATAATTATTACCTTTTAATTTTTACAGCACATCCATTTGCAAATATATTACTGTCCCCATTCATATCTACAGAGATAATCCCCTATAAAAAGAATGAAAGAGGAAAGAAAACAGAAAAGACAAAAACAGAGAGTTCAACAAATCTAACCAATCTATAGATCAGGTGTGAGAATTTATAAAATGTTAATCACTCATGTTTCCTTACCTTTTTAAAGAAAAAAAAAGTATTTTCTTTCTCATTACTACTTTGGGCCAAACTTGATCATAAAATTTACACAGTGGTTTTGGATTTTTAAAGTGATTATTGTTGTTCTTTTCATTTATTTTGCTATAGGTTTTGCATATATTCTTTTCCTGGGTATACTTAGCTTACTCTTACTTCATATTAATTCAACATGCATCTTCTACATTCTTCATATTTATAATTTCTTATGACCCAATAATAATTTCATACTCTGTTTAGCCACTCCTTAATTAATGGTTATCTTTTTTCTTTCCAATTCTTTGCTACTCAACTCTTTTTGTAGTGGCTAAGAATTGGAAAATGAATGGATGCCCATTAATTGGAGAATGCTGAATAAATCATGCTACATGAAAGTAATATAATATTATTGTTCCATAAGAAATGAACAGCAGATTTTTAGAAAAGTCTGGAAATATATGAACTGATGCTGAGTGAAGCAAGCAGAACCAAGAAAATATTATACACAGCAACAGCAAGATTGTGTGATGATCAACCATAATAGAGTTGACTCTTTTCACCAATTCTTTGCTACTGGATTATTCCAATAGCTTATTAGTGGATCTACCTGCCTCAAGTTTCTTCCTGTTTCATTCCCCATTCAGCCACTAAAGTGATTTTCTTAAAGCATGGATCAAAAAAGTATGTATGTATGTATGTATGTGCATGCACATGGGTGTGTGTAATCCTATCTTTCTATTCATAATTTCCTTGGTATATAGGTCTAGCAGTATAATCTCTTGGTCTAGTACTTTGAGCTGTTATAATTAACAATAATATTTATATTATCAAAAATTATTATTCTTAAGAAATATTGCCTGTGAATGAACTCAAATTTATGCCTAGCTAACCCCTTGTGGAAGGAGAGCCTTTAAGATAACATTTTGCTCTTCTAGTTAGATGCTTTAAAAAAAAAACAATTAAAGGATATTTATTGCATTCACTGCATCTTTTAAAAATCTTTATTTTTTCCAAACTATTTCTTCTTCTAGAAACATACCTCATACTCTGAAATTAAAATTCAAGTGTTGTGAATCAATTATCTTTGATGGTGAGAATAATTTGTTATATAAATTTTTTCAAGTCTCTTCTAATTTTCATCTTTTGTTCTTTCAATTTTATTTTTAAATATCCCTAGGTGATTTTGCTTTGAATATCTTAACTAGTTTCTTAATATTTCCTTGTTATCATTTTATGAGGCAATGTAGCTTATAATCTTCTACCATGCTTCTTCATAATATTTTATAAACAAATTGTGTTAGGACCAGCATTTCCTGTTGCAAATTCCCTGACTTCATCTTCCCTCCCTTTCCCCCCTCTCCTTCTCTACCCATGCAATTTGATTAGCCTCAATTTCCCAGCTTCAGGTTCTGGGTCTGGGGACACAACACGTTCCAGCTGTGATCTCTCAGACTTGATGGGTACCTAAAAGCACTTGACTTGCAATATTCTGATGAAGGTATGCTAAACACTGACTGCACAGCTTTCCAAATAGAGACTAAGGGAATCTTGTCCATGAAAGCTAAGTACCACTATGTCATGGTACTTACTGTTCATCCTTGCTGTGTTTAAATAAAATAAATATCTTGTTCAATGTCTCCTGAGTGCCTCATTTCTTCCCAACATCTAATCTGAACTAGAGAATAATGGGCTTACATAACTAAAACACAAGTTTATATTCCAAACTGATGTTTTCTTTGGCTTCTGTATATCTCTACTTTGGAAATAAGTTTGATTCCTTCTTTTAGTCTCCTCATCATTAGTCAAATCTCTCTAAAAATCATTATTAACAAGTGTCACTATATCACATGTACATGTATCTTCTATTTTAGGTATCAATTACATATTTAAATAGGTTTGTTGGAATTGTTTTAATTGCACATCGTATCTTTTTCTCCATTTTATTCTTTCCTCCAGGTTTATATTCATTTTTAATTCTTTTTCTCTAATAAGTAAAGCTCTATATACAGACAGCAGATTTGAAAATGATTCCCACATTTCTAACTAATCATTTCCTATTGGTTGAGATAGAATACATTTCATGTTTTAATATTCTTTCTGATTTTTTTTTCCTTAGAGAAACTCTTCCTTCTATACAAATATAGCTTCTGTACAGCATACAAACCTTTGACCTTTCTCTAGTCTTATTCCTGAACCTGGTTTTCTCAATTTTTCCCACTGTTTTCATATATGCTGAATTTTGCATTGACGTATTTTAGTATATCAGTGTGAGACAACTGCCCCATCAGACAGCACACGTGTTCCTAAATGCACCAGCAGGTATCCTCATTAAGAGTATTGGTGTGAGCAGGGGCTTTAAGGTGCTATCTATTTAAACCACAAGGTGGCACCAAAAGCTTGAGCTACACCAGCTCATTATCAACTGAGCAAGATCAGATGTCTCTTCTACTCTTCAACTACCATGAACTTAGCAGATCTCTGGGTTTACATTCAAATTTAAGGGTGTGAATTAATTCCCTCAAAACTACATCTTTTCAAACTTCTTTAGTTCCCATTATTCCTTAAACCTGAGGATTTAACTAAATATTTGATTAAATGAAATTTACTAAAAGAATTTCTAATTTCTATCCTCTTCTCTTTATTCTGTCATTGGGTAAGTCTTTGGGAAATTAAGGAAAAGGTCACATGAAATTTAACAGGATGCAAAGAAAAAGCAAAGATCAGGATGCTTCTTAGAAAAATTTTATCAAATCCATGTATCTAATCCAGAAAATGGAATCTAGCTTGTGAAATGAAACCAAGCAAAGTAAAGTTGAGGTTGAAGTTCAGTCAACAGTCAGTAAACATTTTAACAATGTGCTGGTCATTGTGCTATGTTGAGGATACAAAGAAAAGCAGAAGATAGTCTGTCTCTTCATGAAACTTATAATTAAATGGAGTTGAGTGATAATTGATGTAGATTGATATGTAATATGGATAAATCAAATCAAAACTGGCTCCCAAACATTTTTTCTCTCTTTTAAATTTTTTTTTTGCTTAATAATACTCTTAAGGCTTGAAGTAATGGGATGGTTGATTTGTTTTTTAGGTTTTCTCCTTCTATCTTGACACATTTGTAAATTTGTCAAATTTAATTTATTTTTGTTACATCTTAAGTTTTAAACTCTTCTTCTCCTTCGTTTTCCACCCTATAATAGAGATGGCCACGATTTTACACAGACCTGTATATGTTCAAAATCATACTATGTATATTTCTGTTTATCAGTTCTTTATCTGGAAGAAGATAGCACTTTCCTTTGTGGGTTCTTTGTACCTGATTAGAATATTTATAATACTCAGAATAGCTTAGTCACTCACAGTTATCTTTCAAACATTATTGCTGTTACTATACACAATGGTCGCTTTGTTTTGCTCATTTCACTCTCCATTATTCCATGTAAGTCTTTCCATCTTTTTCTTTTTTCTAAAGCCAACCTGCTCATTATTTCTTACCACACAGTAGTATTCCATCACAATCATTTGTCACAACTTGTTTAGATGGGCATCTCCTTAATTTCCAGTTCTATGTCACCACAAAGAGAATATTAGAACATATAAATTATTTTTCTTTCCCCAATCACCTTAGGAAACAAACCTAATAATGCTATTATTAGGTCAAGGGTATATACAATTTTATAATTCTTTGAGCATAATTCTAGATTGAACTTTAAAATTGTTGGATCAGTTCACAGTTCTACAGTTTTTTGACACCTACCCAACATTTGTCAGTCATTTTTCCCTCTTATCATTTTAGCCAGTCTGATAGGAGTGAGATGATATCTCAAGTTTTAATCTGCATTTCTCTAAACAATGTTGATCTGTAGTATTTTATGTAATCGCATATACATACATATGTATGCATATAACTTTTAGTTCTTCATACAAAAGCTGCATTTTCATATTCTTTGACCATTTTTGACAAAGTTCTCTATATAATTGAGATAGGGGAATCATTATCTGAGAAACTGTCTATAATTTTTCCCCAACTTCCTGCTTTCTTTCTAATTTTGACTACATTATTTTTATTTGTACAGAAACTTTTTTAATTTAATGTAACAAAAATTATTTATTTTATAAATCACATTACTCTTTTCTTTATTCATAAATTCTTCTCCCATTCCTAAGTCTGATAAGCTCTATGCTCTTCTAACTTATTTATGATATCTCCCTTTATATCTAGGTCATATATCCACTTTGACCTTATCTTAGTAAATACTTTGAGAGATTAATCTATACTTAGTTTTTGCCAGCTTGCTCTCTAGCTTTTCAACAATTTTTACCCAATATTGAATTCTTATCCCCAAAGCTTAAATATTTACATTTTTCAAATGGAAAGTTAGTATAATCATTTGTTATTGTGCACATGCTTATTCTGTTCCACTGATCCACTTTTTTAATTCTTAGAAATACCAAATGTTTTGGTAATTACTGTCTTTTAATACAGTTTAAAACAAGGTAGTCCTCATTACATTTTTTTCATTAATTCATTTTATATTTTCAATCTTTTGTTCTTCCAAATGAATTTTGCTATTTTCTTTCAATCAAAAAATATTTTAGAGTTGAGGTGGTATTGAATAAGCAAATTAATTTAAGTAAAAATTTCATTTTCATTATATTAGCTCTGCCCACTCATGAACAATTAATATGGACATGGACAACAATTTAATGGAGAACTCCAATTATTTAAATCTGACTTTATTTGTATAAAAATGTTTTATAATATTCCTCTGGTTCTTATGTTTGTCTTGGCAGATATATTCCCAAATATTTTATGGCAATTTTGTTATTTTAAATCTCTATCTCATCTTGCAGAGTTTTGATGGTGATATATGGAAATGCTAATGATTTATCTGGGTTTGTTTTCATATCCTGCTACTTTGCTAAGATTTTAATTGTTTCAACTAGTTTTTTTAGTTGAATCTCTAAGATTTTCCAATTATATCATTATATCATTTGCAAAGACAAATAGTTTTATTACTCCATTGCTCATTCTGATTCCTTCCATTTCTTTTTCTTCTTTTAACATTTCTAATATTATATTAAATATTGGTGATAATAGGTATCCATGTTTCACTCCTGATCTTATTGGGAAGGTTCTAACTTATTCCTGTTACAAATAATGCTTCCTCCTGCTTTTGGGTATGTATTTCTTGTCATTTTAAGAAAAGCTGCATTAATACTATGCTTTCTAGTGTTTTTAATAAAAATGACTATGGTATTTTGTCAAAAGCTTTTTTTCTCCCTACTTCTATTAGCCTTGTCTACTAAAACAGACATTTTTCATTTCTTTACTTTGAATTGTAGTTAAGCAGACAATCCATTTTAGATTCAGTTTACAATACTGCATGGCTGAGTCTCTAATTACATGCAAAGCATTCTTTTTAAAGTGTTTAATTCTTAATTTATTAAAGTACTTATTAATTTATTAAATTTATTAAAAGTAATTGCCATATGTTATCCCTAAGGAACATGACAAGTATAATTTCTACCTCTTGATGTTCTACTTTCATTTTTTTCCCTCTCATCTTTTGCTCCATATCGTTCCACTTATATCCTAATTCTTAACCTGAATCAGAAGTTCGTGCCAGGCATGGGGCCTGCAAAGAGAACAAGAATAACATGATTTCATTATACCACTGGTCTTGTTAGCTGTCAACATATGTTTTTTCTTCAATTCAATTCAAAAACATTTATTTGGTGCCTACTATGTAAAGACACTATTGTAAATTCTGGAATTACCAAGACAAAATTATAAAAATCCCTTCTCTCAAGGATTCAGGTCCTCCATTACAGAATAAAATTGTTGGATAAATACATAACCTAATAAAATTAAATACAGATGTGTTTTTGATAAAATATATGTAAATTGCAAGTATAAAGAAAATGGGAAAAATAACTGGTGATTATTAGAAAAGCATATTTTTGTTATAGAAAGATTGATAGAATTTACAAAACTGGAAGAGACATTAGAGACTTTCTGGTTCACCTCCCTTGAATTTCAGACAAGGAAAAAAAACATTTTCCCTGCAAGAGTTCTTTAAATGCTAATTTCCCCTACTGCTCAACAAAAGTTCAATTTTGCTCCACTTTTCAGAAACACAGCAATCAACTATGCACATGATAATATATGGGCATATCAGCAATGTTTGCAGTACTAACCTGATGAGTTGGTTGTTTCATACCATATAAGATGTATAATTAATGATGACATTAGCTTTTTATTTTTTCCATTTATTTTCTAGATATTCACTTTACAATTCAATTCAGTTATAAGGTCCCAAGCAAAAAGCTAGAAAAATGAATAACTATTTATCAAATTATCTGTTTGGCTTTTTCTCTTTTAACTAAATTTTAGACAAAATCTATGTAGATGAGAGCTGTGTAAACATTACTTTGGGGTTCAATATAGAAATAAGAGCATTTTGATCTATAGAACCATCATGTTTGTAATTAAGATAAAAATCTTGAACATGTTACTTCTGTGAGGATTTTTTTCAATTGTGAATTCATTAAGATGTCAACTCATCTAAAAAAAGTTAAATTTTCTATAAAATATGTCTGAAAACAATGTGAACATATGAGGACATGATTTTTAACATTAAAAAAGCAGGACAGCACATGGTTATCAACCTATGCAATGGACTTCTAATGCAAAGATGAGATTGAGATGTGTGATTTTATTCATGTAAGGAAATCTCAATTAGGAAATTTCTTATACCAATTCCCATATATGCCTTCTATGAAAGTCAAAGTCCTAGAGAGTTGCCTGGGGCATTTGTTGTGACTTATCTGAGGTCACAAATCCAGTATAAATCAGACACAGAACTTAAATCCAGGTCTTCCTGACTCTTAGCCTGGTGCTCTGTTTACTATTCTACATTGCCTCTATCCAATGTCAATACAAAATCTATAGATAGAAAATAATGGTCTATTTAATATCACCCAATATTTTTAAGAAATCCTAAGGTTTCAAAGATTTTAGGACCTAATTATGGGGAAATAAAATTGAATATTTGGATTTATTATACATAACCAGATTGAAGAAGCCCATTAAAAAAAGGTAAGACTGAAAGGAAATAGACTGGAGAAAGATTTGTGTGTGTGTGTGTGTGTGTGTGTGTGTGTGTGTGTGTGTGTGTGTAGAAAAAGAAAGAGAGACAGAGTCATAGAGAGACAGAGAAACAGGGAGACAAAGAGAACTAGGGGGAGACAGATGAAGATAGGCATAGACAGAGAGAGAGAGAGAGCTCAATGTACAACCTATGAATTCCATTGGTACCCTTCCTCTTTATAGTATTTTTATAGTATTTTTTCCTCCAGTTAGAAGTCAAGAAGATTTTTAGAATTCATTTTTATAATATTATGAGTTCCCAATTTTTCTCCCTCCTCTCTCTTCTTCCAAAGATGATAGGCAGTTTGATACAGTTTATACTTCTGCTATCATATAAGATATATTTCCATATCAGTCACAGTTGTAAAAGAAGAAAGAGATTAAAAAGGGGGGGGAATCACTAAAAAAGAATAATGTAAATGAGAAAAAGAATATGCTTCAATATACATTCTGAGTCCATCAGTTCTTTATCTGATTATAAATAGCATATTCTTTTATGCATCCTTTGTACTTCTCTTGGATCATTATATAGCTGAGAACTGAGTTAATAATAGTTGATCATCACACAATTTTGCTGATACTGTGTACAATGCTTTCCTTCTTCAGCTCATTTCACTTTGTTCAAGTGTTTCTGGATTTTTCTGAGATCTGCCTGTTCATCTTTTCTAAATGCACATTACATTTATATACCACAGGATTGTTCAGCCATTGTTCAATTGATGAGCATCCCCTCAATTTCCAATTCTTTGCTACCACAAAAAGGACTGATATATATGTGCATATACATACACACACACACACACACACACACACACACACACACATATATATATATATATACATATATATATGTTTATATATATATTTGCACATGTAGGTCCTTTTCCCTTTTTTATGAGCTCTTTGGGATACAAACCTAGTAATGATATTGCTGAATTAAAACATCTAGAACAGTTGACAACTCCACTAGCAATGCAATGTTGCAATTTTCCCACATCCTCTCCCATATTTAACACTTTCTCTTCTTTGTTATATTGGCTAATTTGATTATGTATGAGGTAGTATCTCAGAGTTATTTTAATTTGTATTTTTCTATTTAAAAGCGAATTAAAGTTCTTCTTTTTTATCTATAGTCATATTTATTGATTTATTTAAAAACTACCTGTTCGTAACCTTTGACCATTTATCAATTTTGAAATGGTTTGTATTTTTATAAATTTGACTCATTTCTCTCTGTAATTGAGAAATGAGGCCTTTATCAGAAACATTTGCTATAAAGATTGTTCCTCAGATTTCGGTTTCCCTTTTAACCTTGGTTGCATTGGTTTTGTTTATATAAAAGCTTTTTAAATTAATAAATAAAAATTGACAATTTTTTTTTATTTTGTAATGCTCTCTTTGATTTTTCCCCTTCCCTTTCTACCTCTCAGTAGACTATTCCTTGCTTTTCTAATTTCTTATGATATCACCCTATATTTCTTTTTTTTCTGGGAAATTTGCTTTTAAAAAAAATTCTAAAGCTTTTTATTTTCAAAACATATGCACAAATCATTTAACAACATTGACCCTTGCATAGCCTTGTGTTTCAGATTTTCTCCTCCTTCCCCCTACCCCCTTCCCTAGATGGCAAGCAATTCAATATATGTTAAATATGTTAAAATATATATTAAATAAAATATATATAAATATATACAATTCTCTTCCTGAACAAGAGAAATCAGATAGAAAGAAAGAAAGAAAGAAAGAAAGAAAGAAAGAAAGAAAGAAAGA